>JAQFYT010000766.1:0-21214 GCA_034694925.1 Ceratophysella denticulata
GGTTACTTAAATTTTGGTAAATTTTCTATTAATCAATATAATTGCGGGCTGCAGTAAAGTCCAACGACTTTTTCCAACAAAGTATGTGCAGTACGGTGTAGTGATCAGTTTTGAAGACCTCTCGCTTAAGCGGGGGTATTAGCTAGTACTGAATATTCCAGATATTTCCAGTATTTACCTTATTGCAAGTTTCACATTTCTCTAAACTTTCTTCATGCTCTTGACGGACGTGGACGCAGAGGTCAACTGAGTTCGTGAAACCGTCCTTCTCGCATAGGACACAGGCAAAGGGCTTTTCTTTGGAACTGTGTAAAACTTCATGTTTGGCTAACTCCTCAGGCTGGTCCTCGTCAAACATCTTCTTACAATAAACACACTTGAGTTTTGTGGTGTGTTCTGCATGAGCCAACTTCACATGCTAGAAATAGTAATCAAAATCAAGGAGCTAAGCTAAGATTCATGTAATCTATTCAAGTAACGCAAAAAATTCTATTATAGTTGAGATGAACATAAGTAAGTACCTTTTTTAGTTCCCAACGAACAATGAACGACTTTTTGCAGATTTCACAAACAATATTTGGGTCAGCTATTGAATGACACTTCTTTTGATGGTAATAATAGCTTGTGGCACTTCCAAACTTGTAATTCTTTGATTCCCCCTTGCAGACTTCACAGTGAAAGGGTTGCTGTAAGCAAAACAAAAATAAGTAATTGTTCGGAAAAACGAAAACACGTTTGGTTTTTGGTTATAATTTTTTCTTTAAACGTACATCTTCTCCTTTGTGAATCTTATTAATATGTGCGTCCAATTTAATCTTTGATCGTACTGTAAATGAACACGAATCGTATGTACAACGTTTGGCAGAACGAGTAATGCCAGTACTAGCGTTGCCGTCGACGATGACAACCCTCTTCTTAACTGCAGACGTAAGATTGGAATTTTCTCGGCTAACGAACTTCAACTTCCGGGAAGGTCCGTCCTTTGTAATTTTCGAGGATTTCTTCTTAAATTTTTTATTGTGTGCAGCCTCCCAATCCGAATCTTCCGAGTTCGAACTAGAGATCGTGTCTTCAAAGTTGTCATCCGTTTCATTCTCGATCTCGAAATTGGAATCCTCATTGTTATCCGAAAGATGCTCAACATCCGAGGCAAAGTCAGGTTCATCTTCTGGATCGGCTGTATAGCAAGAGGTGGTTACGCCAGTACTTTTTCGATTACGCGTCAGTCTGGCCGAGCCCGCGGGTTGTTCATCTTCAACGTCATAGTCTATAAACTCTTCGCCACCGCCGATATAACTACGGAATGCAGAGTGGTCAACAGTGTTCATGTTCATTAATCGGTCCGAAGGACTTTTTCTACCCTCATGTTCACGCGTTGAAATGGTCTCGTAAATTTTTGTGACTGTTCTGTCGTACGAGTACATCCAAGAAGTGTCCATATATTCCGGATCCAGAATCTCTTCTTTAACCCCTTCATTGCCAGTTTGGATATTCTCGTAATTATTTCTTAGAAGCATCTCCACAGCGTCACGAGAAGAATCTAAATTCTGCTGCAAGCACTGAAGATTCTTCAATGTAAAGTCAATATTTCGAATGATAAGAAGACATTGAGAACAGTATTTAGCGTCCAAAAATACTTTCCGGTAAAACTTATCGTCCAAATTGAATGCTTGACACAACGAACTTGCACAGCTTTCATTCCATGAGGAAAACGCAGAAGTATTTCTGGAATTCTTGTTAGCTGAACTATCACCGGTGTTCGATTGACATAGCAGGCAGTTTGTACTGAGGTTCTTCGAGGGGTTCATTCTGAATCGAATTGGCATAAATCGATTAAGTACAAATTATATAATACTTTAATACTTTAAGCTTGTTGCTTGTTAAGTAAACTAAAATCGTTTGAAAGTATTACCCAGCTAGATTTTGCCCCTCGAACCCTTCGTTGATCAATACTGGTTCCGCAATTTCGTGTGAATGTTCCCCGACGACCCTAACGAGACATGGAAACTTTTCCACAAGTTTATCTCTGTAAATCGTACGCCGGGTTATTTTCTTGATCCTCACCTTGATTCTTAATTTACAGCTGAAATAAAAAAGCATCATGTATTATATAAGTACTATGTAATTACATTACATTCAGTTCTTCGCTAGGTATCAAATTTCAATTAAGAATTAAGTACAAAAAGAATTTGCTATAACGTATATACCCCAAGTCCTGATGTACAGTATCTTGTCCACTGTGACGACAAACGTAGGTCTTGGACCATTCGTGACGAACACTAGGGTTGGTGATGCGTGAGTTAACTATGAACCCGACCTTGGCTTTCCGTGAAACGTCATTTAATAATCGTGAAAATTCCTCGCCATTCGTCACATTCGTTCTGATATTAGAGTTCCCTTCAGTGGAAGCAAATATGTTTACAAATGCAGATATGTCCTTCTTGTCTATACAAATGTAATCGAACTGTTCCATTCTTAATTCAAGCTTCTTTTCAGTAGGGATCTGATTTTCTTACTGAAAAATTAACTACTTACTTACACCAAAAAAGACAATTATACTTTGGTTTCCACGTCGGCCTCCCGCAACCGCAATTCCAGCCAGAAGAGCAGAAAGTAGTTACAGACAGAACCAAAAGAAAGCATTTTTATGGGGCGCTTGCTAGTTTGTGTTCAGAATTTTAAACAATAGATGCATACTGAGATTTTACGAGCAAACCTAACCAAAGTTACAGCACTTTCAGCAAACGGTACATACCGTACTGACCGAGGAGCCTGAGCCTGAATGTATTCACGAAAATACCGAGATATCCAAAATACTGTATTCAGAATAATAATGTCTCTATTCAACTAATTTAAAAATATCTAATCTCAACCTATTTAAATAATTTAAAATGTACCAAAATTGTCACAAATACAATTTTGTGATGCATATCTGTTCTGTATAAATGTTAACATGGAAGCAACATGGGATGAATCCTTATTATGTATGTACATAGTACATATACAAAACCACCCCATAATACCAATAATAGCTTTGTGAGCAACCTTGAATACGAAGATCCTCGGATATTTTTTGCGACTCAGACTCAGCAAGCAGTCACAGCCGGAGTACAATACATGTAGCCTAGAGATCAACTAGCTACGCTCAACACGTCTTACAAGTTCATTATTCATTAACACCATAGTTAATTATATTCAGTGTTGAATTAGTAAATTAAATCAAGAATGTCTCATATTTTCGTTTTTTCGGACAGTTATAATGTTGAGGTTGCGAAGAAGAGCTACTTGATGGGGAGCAGTCAAGAACACTCGTCTTTATTCCACCAGATTGGAGCAGTTCCAAAAAGTTCATTCAAAGATATTGGGATTTTTAAGGTCCAACTCCCTCTCTTGCAGACCTTTGACCTACTCGCCTCACATGGCTTCAAGATTGTTAGTTGTGGATCCAGGAAGAGGTCACTGCGCCGTAAAGACTTCGTATGGACACTGACGAAACGAGCATAACTATGGAAAAGTAGCAAATAACTGTCAGAAATAAAATTATTAACTGCAATTGCCATACGCAAAGTGTTTCTATGTATACAACATACCTAGTTAAAACTAAACTCAATGCAGTTCTACATAGTAAATTAAAAGCCTTGCGAATTAAAGTTCTACCGTGATGCTTTTCTACCAGTTTAATTATATAACAATTTAAGTCAATCATCATGGTCACTGACCACCAAGACACAACATGTATTCTCTTGCTTGATTATATATTCCAGCCAGAAGAACAGAAAGTGATACATAAAAAGCATTTTGATGGGGCGTTTGCTTGTATTCAAAATTTAAGACAATAGAGACATAAGGAAGATTGCGCCGGACAATTTAGGAGTAACCTATTTAAATAATTTACGACATACTGAAATTATCACAAATACAATTTTTCGATGTTTATCTGTATGAAAATAAACATGGGTGCAACGTGGGATGAATCCTTATATGTAAGTAGTACATACCAAAACCACCTTATTGCTTATGTAATACCCATAGCTTTGAAACTCTTTTCGCTCAATATGTTTAACTTTTATCCCATCAAGTTCATAATTAGTTTACACAAGTCAATATTATATTCAGTGTCGAATTTTTTTAAATCCAGAATCCAGGATGTCTCATATTTTCGTTTATTCGGACGCTTATAATTTTGAGGATGCGAAGAAGAGGGAGTAATTGTTAGGGAGCAGTCAAGAACACTCAGATTTCTTTCGCCAGATTGGAGCATAGTTCCAAAACGTTCATTCAAAAATAATGGAATATTCAAGGTCCATCTCCCTCCTTTGCAGACCTTTGACCTACTCGCCTCACATGGCTACAAGATCGTTAGTTGTGGATCCAGAGAGAGGGCAATGGGCCGTAAAGACTTCGTTTGGACGCTCCGAACATAACTTATGGAAAAGCAGCACAAAATAACTGTCGCAGAAATAAAATCATATCATGATGAATGATGACCTTATACTACAAGTGCCACACGTCAAGTGTTTCTATGATAAATACCTCGTTAAAACTAAACTCAAGGCAATTCTACATAGAGTAAATTAAAAGCCTAGTGAATTAAAGTTCGACCGCGATGCTTTTCTACTTCGTTAATTCTAGCAATTTATGTCAACCCTGATCACTGATCACTAAAGCAAACTCATTCTATAGCAGATTCCGGATTTCGTAATTATTCATGTAAGATTTATCGTATTGTATTATTATAGTATCTATATTTACATATTTCTAGTGTAAATTAGTTGACGAATGCTTGAGAATAAAAACAAAAAAATTATTAATTTTCATTGTAACCGTTTTTTACTTTTTACCCTTAACATTAGGTGTCGTAATTTCATAAGCATATCTAATTTTACAACTTAACTTCACTTATATTTTTATTCAGACAATAAATTATAGTGCTTAGCCTAATATGATTGGCCTATAACTATGCAGTATAGGTAGTATATACATATGGGATACAGATGCGCAAGAAAATATGTACATTGGGAAAATTTAACACTATATTTACACATTAAGGAAATTTATTTTGATAGTTTTTCCAACGTATAATTTGAAACAAAGTGTTGAGTAATTAGACTAAATCTGTGTTGCAAATATACTGCAATTCGCAATACAACTGCTATATCTCACATACCTGTGTTGTGTAGGTAGGTATAAGGTATGTATGAAGAAAGAAATTACACGGGAGCAGCCCGAATCGGTTACACCCGGGAGTTTCGTCCTTATATGCTTTCTTTTCCACTTTCTCCAATACTACAAGTCAAGTATCAAGTAGGACAAGGTCGGTGAAATTTATATTTTTAAAAATGTCTCATATTTTCGTTTTCACAGACGCCTATGTCATTGAGGGAGCCAAGAAGTGTTACTTACAAGGTAGTAACCAGGACCAAGATTATTTTTTCATCGAGTTGGGTGCGGTTCCGAAAACGGAAGGAAGTACTGGGCTTTTCAAGATTCACTTGAGCCCTTTGGAGACCTTTGACCTCCTTGCCCTACATGGGTACTCCGTCGTTGCATGTGGAGCTCGGGAACGCTCACATAACCAGGACTTCATTTGGACGCTCCGAAAATAATTTTTGCAAATCAATTAATAAATAATCCCAGGCAATAATTGCATATACTTATAATGCCTTTGGTGATTGTGCTTTGTACTGCGTACTGTTCAAATACTTAATTTAAACAGCTCATGTGATATAACACCTAACTAATCAGATGGTGCTTGTTCATTCAATCCTTCATATTAATATCTATTGTAAATTATAAATACTGAATTAATTGAAGAGTGAAAATATAAAATATTCATTGCAATACAGAAAGTATGAGCACGAGCTTCATATGTTATTAAAGATATTCTATATATCTATATTATATTTCCGTTTTCAGGATTAGTTTAAATAATCGTATGTATATTTATTCACAATTGAGCACTTTCAAGAAGCTCATTTGATAGTTCGTAGCTCGTATTTAAATCGTATAGTGATGTATGTACTTAGTTGGTGTCTGTAATCTGTTCTGTAATGCATTGCCACACTCTTGGCTTGTGTATGCCACAATAACTGATTACGAAGCATCACTAAAAGAAACATAATAAATTGCAAATACACGAAAACCGAAAGCAGGATGATTTTTGGTCAACCGTTATTCGTAATTTTGTCTTTGTAATCCAAATTCTTCGGATATTTTATTACACGTAGCGGTGCTGGTTATATCTGCATGTGATTAGAGCCACATATACCGGCATTCTGATTTTTTTTCAAATTCGAATATTTTCAATGAAATTTAAAAAAAAACTCGAACAGTTAACAAACAACATATCTGCTTTTCTTACTTGTTAATGAAACTCAAGACAAAAAATTTATCTTGGTTTCCACATAGGCCTCCCGCAACAGAAATTCCAGCCAGAGCAGAAGTAGTAGACAGAACCAAAAGAAAGCATTTTTATGGGCCGCATGCTTGTTAGTTCTAATTTAAAATAGATACCTACATAGAAAAGGATGTAAACTGAAAACTGACATTTTACAAGCTAACCTAACCAAAGTTATAACACTTTCAAACCACGGACAATACCGTACATGAGTCTGGTACCGCACTGGAAAGCCCGTAGCCAGTATGTAGCCACGAAATTCTCGAGATATTCGCGAAATGCTGTGTTGCGAATGACTCTATTAAACTTTAAACTCTAATCTCATAATTAGAGATTTAAATTACTAATCTATTTAAATAATTTACGGCATGCCAACATTGTCACAAAAAAAACGTAAATATGGGATGAATCCTTATACGTTCATATGTTACACTAGCCTGTGCGGCCATGGCAACCCATGGCCCGTCGCGTTGTCGCTTGTACATGTTTACAGTTTTTGTTTACTTCTTGAAAACATCAAAAAATTTGAATTCCAAGAATTGACCAATCATAATCGTACCACGTACATAGAGGACATCCTCCTACGAAAATATTAGTAAAGATTTGAAAGTATAATATTCTTTCGCAGGACCAAACAAACATCGTCAAGGTACCCTGGTTTTAGTTAAACATTCATATGACATGACATACCATATGATACCATAGGTAACAACGTAACAACCCTCATAGCAATAAACCCTTTTTTCAAAGCGGGGTCCTTCGGTAGAGACCCTTAAGGGCTCTTGCCCCAAAAATTATTATTTTTATAGTAATATACACAATAAGGGCTTTCGAACGACGTATTGCTCATTAAAATCGGTGAGGGGCTGCTATACTAGGATTGTTCCGAAATCGCTCTGCTACTCTGCTGGTCGGGCGTCCAGAACTCGTTTCCATCTAATTATATTTGTTCAGGCTTCTACACAATAAGCAATAACATTAAATATTATTCTTACACTGGTGTTTTATTTGTTTCATTTTGAAAGCAGTTGCAAGTTGCGTATAATATCACGTAAGAGCGTCACATTTTTATATTTCTAAAGCTGCTGGTAGAGATTTTCTTTTGACTGTTTACATTGCTAATAACAAATCGTAAACAGGTTCCACGTTAACAACAATGTTACAAGAAATATCGATTACTTACGAGATTCGTATAATATGCAAGCTTCATTAAAGCGCAAGTTAAGGCCTCCGACATTTAGGGCAAGTACATATGAGCTGTGACTAGAAATTGTAATTAAATGCTATTCATATTAAGTAAATTGTGACACTTTCATCTGCTTTGAATTCCGTCTGCCTATAATTGTCAAAGTTCCAATGCTCCTTAATTTCTGTGCGATAGTCAATTCACTTCGCTTTTCAAAAAGCTGAAATACAAATACAGGATTGGATCGACCATCTTGCTGCTCAAAATCAGTAATTTCAGACACGGCACACTGCTTTACCTGAAACATTATAATAAAATAAATGTAGAAATTAGCACAACATGTTGAACTCAGGGTACAAGAGAGGTTCCTACTAGAAATTTAAGAACGCTGTGTGCTGTGCAGTATATCTTCTTGAAGTGGTGCGGACGGCATACGTATAGCCTCAGTGTAGCTTGGAGGATTATCATCATTATCATCGGCTGGAATTTTGATCTCTGTAGGTGTAGGTCTCGTTGTGGTTTCTGGAAGAACCGTAGCATTATGGGTTGTAGTCGTTATGCGGTATCTTGAACTGGGACTGGGTTCTCCATTATTCGTCGGCGACACTAGAGGGTTAAATTCAGCTCGGTACCGGTACAATTCTGCCAATCGTTCATCACGATTTTGAACGGGTGCTGTCAATCAAATGTTGACCAAATTAATAATTGATGCAAAGTTAATGAAAGATTTCACCGGCGAATAATGTATAAATTTGAAAACCGGAAAAGAGTGCTTGTGAAGCCGAAAGAACTTACCAACTGGTCTCTGTTTATCATCTTCGCACATTGTATAACATCCGCCACAGGCGATAACCCCAACAATGAGCCCAACAACGATGAGTACATATTTCGTAGTATTCCCACTTTTTCTTTCAGCTTCCGCAGTTTTTCTAGCTTTTTCCTCGGCTTCATTCCGCCGATATTCTTCATCTCGTCGAATTGATTCTTGTTCCCGTTGTTTTGCCCTGTTCTGCTCATGTCTTATTTTGTTTTCCCTATCTCGTTCTTTCATTCGTTTATTGAATTCCTCTCGTTTTCTCTGTAGGTCTTGGAACTTTTTGTTCTCAGCATTGTTCCAATTAATGTAACAGGGATCACTCTCATAATTCGGTTCACTCATGGCAAGAGTAGCGCTGTATGAATTGTACGGGGTCGGGCAGGGTAGGTCGGGGACCACTGCTGCTGGGAACATTCCCACGAGGATAACAGACCACAACACTAGAAAAAAGAGCTGCATTTTTCTCAGATCTCGAGATATTTTGTACTGTTGACTGTTGTTGACAGTTGACAGCAAAACTAAAGCGATCAACTTTGAATTCACTCGCTAGGTTGCTTCCTAATTATAACGTGTAGGTTGATTCTACATTGCCATCGGTGGCATGCTTGGCCTTAAAAAAATGAAAAAATTGGTTAATATGTAGATTCAACCTATGAACTAAAGGGTATGAGTATGAGTAAGACATAAGATGTAAGAAGTATGAGTGTGAGTGAATCAGATCAGAATTTCTTTAAAGAATCGCGTTTGTATTTTTTTTCCCTCAACGAAGTCGCCCAACTCACACAAACAAGCTTAATGGAATCGAACTAGTCAGGATATAGTCATAGTCAACTCAGAGGGCCTCCATACACATTATGGCGTGATGAAATGATACTTCGTTATAGAAATTATAGAGTACCTAGTTTTTTAAAAAGAAATCCACACCGTAAAATGTAATGTTCCTGCCAGTAGTTTTGGCTATGAACTCCTTATAATGTTATAATTTACAATTTCATGAAACGGTAAAACAGCTAACATTATCAGTATTTTAGGCTGGACGCAGGACGAACCGTTGTTGTTCATACATACGTGGGCAAGTGATTGTTTTAGCTTGTGTGGGAACGGGTATAAAAAAAGATTTCCGAAAAAATTAAAAAAAATCAGGATAAACTTGTGTTTAAGAACAGATTTGGTAAGAGTAAAAATCAAAACAAGCTACGAATTTGTCCAAAAACAAGCTTCGAATTTAACCTAAAACAAGCTACGAATTTATCCCAAAACAAGCTACGAATCAAACCCAAAACAAGCTACGAATTTATCCCAAAACAAGCTACGAATTAAACCCAAAACAAGCTACAAATTTATACCAAAACAAGCTACGAATTTATCCCAAAACAAGCTACGAATTAAACCCAAAACAAGCCACAAATTTATCCCAAAACAAGCTACGAATTAAACCCAAAACAAGCTACGAATTTAATCCAAAACAAGCTACGAATTTAATCCAAAACAAGCTACGAATTTAATCCAAAACAAGCTACGAATTTAACAAAAAACAAGCTTGAATTCGTCCTAAATAAAACAAGCAATGAATTATTCAAGAAAATAAATCCAAATCTACGTCAGGTGACCGTGAACATGTTCTATGTTTAAAAAAAACAAAAAAAATATCGAGCAATTGTTCATTACTAAATGTTGTGCTCATGAAAGCGCACTTATTCCGCTCTAAGAAAAACGAGCCGAAAAGACAATTCCTTGATTTTTTAGGCTTCTGCTGTATATTACACCCCAACAATTTTTTGCGCGCTTACGCTCGCAAATTTTTTCCCGGACAAATTTACTTTTTTTGCGCTTCGGAGGGGTCTGGCGAACCCCAACTTGCCCACTTTGGTTCAAAGCATCATCAATTTAGAGCAAAAATCTTTAATAATTTCAACTTTCAGCTAAAAATTTCAACTTTCAGCAGGGTTCACGATAGCTAGCTGAAAGTTGCAACTTTCAGCAGGGTTCACGAAAGCTAGCTGAAAGTTCCAACTTTCAGCTAGCAACTTTCAGCTCAGTTCACACCGACAGATGACAGAACGGCACAGCTAATGCTTCATGTTCAGCTTCAGCTAACAATCCACAATCACAAGATCCAGCAAAGTAAGATCTCTCGCACCCAAATGCACATATGACGTACAGCGTATCTGAGATAGGATTAAATAAAAAATAGCAATAATACCAAAATAATACATAATTGGTAATAGGGTGGTTTCATTTCTCACGCTCCAATTCATAATTTGCGTTTCTATTATGTATTTATGTACTTAACTTACAAATTAGAGATATAAGTACTTATATGGAATTATGTATACAATCAACAATCTATGGCTGAGTTTTGTATTATGTAATCCAAATGTGGGCTAAATGCATTGTTTGTATGATTGGTATTAATTACCTTTTGGTCAGTCGTGATCGTGAGCCATGGGCTCGTTGAGATTGCGATATTGATGCCTTTCCCTTTCGAAGTCAGAAGTCCACTGACAACTGACTCAAGTCACAAGTCACAAGTACGAAATGACTTTGTGAAGAAATGAAAGGATGGTTGATGGGAATTGCAGATCGGAGAACTTTAAAGGCTGAAAACGCGTCTTTTTCTGCCTTCTTCCTCTGCACCCACACACAATCAAAACTTTATGGAATCAAAATAAATGCAGGAAGAAGTTTTTGCGCACTGCGCCAAATAATTGCCACCTCAAACAAAGGCGGCTTCGACTCGACTCAGCTCCCATTATTGCCTCGTCCAACTAGGCGCACCAATCCATTTGGTCATGTACTTCGACTTCATCTCTAGCAAGATGCTCCCCAGTCGAAATATATGATAAGTTTTGGTAGCGGTAATTCTACATTTTAAAACTTTGATGTTTAATAGGCATGTTGTTGCTGAATTTTTCAAAAAAGTATATTTTATATCTAACGGTGGTGCAAAGCTGGTAAAGGACCACAATTAAGGTCAAACTCATGACTCAGAGTGCCTTGACACAAAGCACAAAGGGTCACGTCCAACGTGTACTGCGTCTGCGGAAAACTACGAGCAAACCTTCCAATAAAGATTAAATTGGGATGGACTATCCTAGCCAAGTTCATCATCATGGTGATGCGGTGGTTTCAATTAATCGAAGTGCTGGTGAAGCAGAAATAACGAGTCGAGCCATGGACCCAGAATGGGATACAGAAAGACAGTTATTCAGAAAAGTAGTTAAAACTTTTCGGACCTATAAGTAAGCCATGCCTATCTGTTCTGTGATCTGTCCTATTTTCCATAGACTAGATACGTAACAAGACATTGTATCTATGCATACTGATGTTCTGTATATATTTACAGAGTATTCTCTACGAAGAAACTACGTAACGCGTTGAAATATCTGGATACACTTCCAAAAAGACATCAAGATCTGTTGACAGACTACAAAGACCATCTCGGAATGCTCACTGTGGGCATTGATGTGAATCAAAATTTATTTATGCTCATGACCCATGACGAAACGAATCTCTTCGAGAATCATGCAGATGTTTATGTCTCAAGCGTAGGTGGAAACTTTATTACCTACGTAGACTTGTTATGCAACCTGGTCTTTTAGTAATATTTGGCCCATGAATTAGGAACTTCGTGCGAAGAAAGAAGAAACTCCAACTGGATTTGACTATGAGAAACTGAACGCTGTTCTAAAGCAAGTTGTCCGTGACTGGTCAGTCGAAGGAGAACTCGAGCGAAAATCCTGCTATGTTCCTATCTTGGAAGAAATTGAATGTCAATTTGGAAGTATAGAGTAAGCAACTGGAATAATACCCAATACCTTATGTATTTAATTGAGATTGAGATAATCAAACACTCGTTTTCGTTGTACCTACTTTGTAGAACGAAAGGAGACATACGAGTTTTAGTGCCTGGAGCAGGTACAGGTCGCCTAGCCCATGAAATTGTTCGTCGTGGATATTGGACGGAAGGAAATGAGTTCAGCATGTATATGCTCTTCGCATCAAACTTTGTTCTGAATAAGTAAGTTTGAAGTTAAGAATCGACCTCGAATATGCTCTTGATGGTGATACTCGAGGTTTCAATTTTAAACAATTGACTACTTTCAGATGCAGCGGAAAGTCACTTTACAAATGCTACCCATGGGTTTCACAGAGTACAAATGTTCTTCATCATGATCATCAGTTGCGCTCAGCAACTTTCCCAGATATTGACCCAAGTGATTTGCCTGCAAATGTGAAATTTTCTATGACTGCAGGAGATTTTCTGGATGGTAATATTCGAGACTAATATATTTATATTAGAAACTAGTTTGATTATCGACTTTTATTTTATTTACCAGTTTACAGTAAGGAGGAACACAGAAATGCCTTAGACTGCATCGTAACCTGCTTTTTCATTGACTGTGCTACTAATATCGTGGCCTTTCTGGAAATAATTTATCAGTGTCTGAAACCCAACGGTGTTTGGATTAACATTGGACCTTTGTTATACCACTATGCGGACCTCCCTGACGAAGACTCAATAGAACCCTCATATGACTTTTTGGTTGCAATTATGAAGAAAATTGGATTCAAACTTGAGGTATGTATTACATATGATTATGTATGTACTTTCGGCCCATATAGAATAAAACCTCAAAAACCGTTATTTGGAAGTTGAGGCCTTCCTGAACTTCAGGAAATCCTGAACACACAAAACCAAGTGAGGCGTCGGACGCACGAGATACTTCCAGAATTCAAAACATTAGTATTGCCGTAGGTCCTTAATTTTAATTTAATTTTACATTTGTAGAAAGAAATACTGAACGTTCCAACTCTATTTTCCGAGAATCCGCACTCAATGCTCAGTTTCACCTATAGAAGCATATTTTTTGTATGCCGAAAGACTGACTCCATTGAAAAGGAAATCGTGAGTCAGGTGGAAAACCTAGCTATGGCGAATTTGAGTAAACAATCTCCGCAAGTATCCAGCTCGAGCCCCAAGGAAGGTTAAATGAATATTGAATGCTGCATGCATCAAAATACTGTTAAGTTCAGATTAATAAAACCCGATCCAACAAAAAACAGTATTCATTCAGTTAATTTACTGGTCTGAGTTGTAAAAGTAAAATTGTGCACTAGTAAAAATCTTAACGAACAGTCAATGTGAATAGTATGACCTCTCTGCCTAAGACTAGGTAGGGATGTTAACTTAACGATGTTAATCACTAATGATAATCGTTAATTAAAACAATAAGCTCTCATCTAAGCTCTCAGGAACTAGAAAAATGCATAAAATAGGAAAATCTATCGAGATTCAAGATACATATAAAGCCAATAGGAACATTATAACAAGGTGTCAAAAATTGAGGCCATTTCACAATATGTATATCTTCACTGATATTGGATAGAGGGGACGGGGATTGTTAGGTATTTTTCCAATGGAAACTCGATACTCGCACAAATCTTCCGAATCAAATCCTTATGAGCCAAGCACCGGAACTTACAGTTGTCGAGTGAGTCATCAAACCGTGCCAATAATTTCAGGTCACAAAGCACCGTAATTCCGTACAAATAGTCGCTATTCAATACGCATGGCCTTCCAACTACCTTGGAGTAGATAGACTGGAGCCTTTCTTCGGAGAAAATAATTGGTCCGGATGTCACGTTCACTGGGATTGTCAATAAACCGGGTTCTGTTGGGTCGGGCTGAGGGTCAAAACCTGGCTCCGGGTCGGGCTGAGGGTAAGACGCTGGTACAGGATCAGGCTCAGGGTCAAACGCTGGTACTGGCTCAGGTTCAGGGTCAAGCGCTGGTACAGCTTCAGATTGAGAGCCACCTGGGTCAAGCTGAATGTCATCTACATCCAAACCATTTGGCTCTTCCTTTTTAGAATCTTGATTTCGCTGCACAAATAATATCGGATTTTTAGACGCTAAGTAGGCTGCAATGAGAAGTTTCTTCGCTACAATCGACATACCCAAACACTTGTCTGATACTTCTTGCACAGTATGTCGAGTTGAGCAAATCACCGCAGAGCCAGGGATGGAATTTTTATCAATAACTTGAGCTTCATCCTTGAAAACTAGAACAAGACGCCTGCAAAAAGCACCCAGGTCTCCATCGTCAGCCCTGCACTTCTCAAATTCGGGATGATGCAAATTCAAAAATCGCCACAATTTGAGCAAATCTTGACAAGTGTTTCGGAGATTTGTGACGACAGAAGAAACGTAGAACAAGTAATCTTCGAAAATTCTTCCAGGGCCGGCAGGATGGTTATGGACAATGATTGCAATCATTTCCTCAATGGTATATCCTGGAAAAGAAATGCAGCACATTGGGTCGAAACCATAGGGTAAATTGTAATTGAAAAGCTGCATTGGATGGTATCTACTGCAGAAGATAACACACAAGTTATGTCCAGTGAACTCTTGACAACGTTGGAAAAAGTGTAAGATTTTAGTATGTTCCGGGTAGAGAAGCTGTGCTTTGTTAATGACTATGATAACTCGTTCAAGATGTGTTCCACCATTTTCCGACATAACTTGTCTGCAGAACAGTTTCAGTTCCAGCAAGAATTCCGTTAGATAATTCTCCGATGGCTGGATTGAAATTGGATTCTGGTTTTGTTCTTGAGATCCGTGGTGTAGCTGCAATACGATTGACTCTAAGAATGCTCGACTTCCTTGAAGTATCCCAGATGCTGCAACTCGAATTATATGCTTGATTTTAGTTTTCTTGAGAACCTTGTTCAGAAAATAGGTTTTTCCACTGGAGGGTGGGCCCCAAATGAAGAGGGCAGAGGGAAGACGAGGTACAGGAAATTCTTCAGACGGTATTCCGATTTCTTGATTCAGTCGACAGAGCTGAGTCTTTCGCAAGTATTTGACCATCTTGAGTGACCTATTGGTAGTAATCAAAATAATAAAAACATTTCATTGCATTCTATGTACATAGGTACCTAATATGAATGTCCATTTCCATCTCCTGGTACAATAACTCTTGGGTTTTCGTTTTATTTACTGACGGTACGGGAAAGATTGAAAAATTCAAGCCAATACATAATTCACGATTCATAATTTCTTAACCTTAAGTGTTTAACGTTAACGTTACGTAATACAAGCTTTAATCATTCGCTTTCTATGTGTTAAATTGATACGTAACGTTACGTAACGGACCTAATCCTAATCATACCTCTAGCATTGACCATTCCAGCATCCAGAGATAGTCAAAAGTTAACAACGATATCGACAATCAAGGGCAATCAGTGACTAGCAGACACCAGAGAACTAAAGCCGTCCCACGTTGACCGTATGATATTCGGGTTCCGTGTTTACCTTCGAAATAGGCAATAGGTTTCGTTCAAAATGAAACATTCTGTCGTCTATCACACTTATTAATGTCAGATTAGGTTAAACAAACGCTCACAGAGGTTAGTGATGAAGGACAGGCAACAGGTGACAGGTCAAATCGAAATATCAAATGTCAAATAATGAATAATCGCTAGTGTCTAACCTTCTTCGCTTGATATTCAGATCTGACATCTGACACTTCCCACCCTATTTTAGTTTTCGCACTCCCAGACTTCCAGGTTTCAGTATTTACCCGGGTGTACTTCATCCATCTTCATCCAGTCTTTAGGACACTCAAGCTAAACATAATGTGGGTGAAAAACCTGATTTTTTAAACGTATGGTGAAAGTCAGGGTAATTTGAGTTATTTGTTTGGGCGCCGCGTGAAAGTTAAGGGGTCAGTCAGGTTTATAATCCAAATAAAACCACAAAGCGTCTTTTCAAGAGATTTTATTAACACAAGGTAATTTTTCTACAAAACGAGAAACCGGTAAGGCAGTATAGTTTGTTATTCGTAGTTTTTACACTTATAAAAGTTAATGAATCTATTTTCCTGTACACTACATCATCAGCATTCGGATTCTGACTCGATTCAATTAGATGTAATTCCATTTTGATGAAAAAATGCTCGATCAATGTGCTGTATATTTACCGATTACGAGACTTACGACATTCTTCAGATTACATATTCCGTCTTTCAATTAAACTCAAATTATCGCCAAATATGATATAGAACCATTATCGATGTACAAATGCAGGGACATTAGCATGGGCAGAAACTAAAGCTTACCGGTAATTCTGCACGTTATGTAACTTCTCTCGTTCCTCCGGCTAATTCTAAACATACATCACGCACACAAACTAAATTGTTCTGTAACTGTGATTTAGGATATATTTCACTATTTATAGAGATACAGCTAAGTAATTCGTTAATTACGGCACATTAACTAATTTACATACTTACATTAACGTACCGCTACAACCTATATATAGGTACAATACGATATTTAGTGACGTAATATTGAAATATAGAAACTCGTAGTTATTGTAGTAAAGCTATGATTTTGTTTTTTGCTGGGAGTTGGAATTTTTAGGTAAAAATTAAACAACTAGTGCTTAGAAGAATCCGAGATCTGATGTTATTAAAATGCGTATTACTTATGCAGTTAGAATTATGAAAATCGGACCAAGAACTGGAAATGAAAAGGACAATTATTCATTACAGCTATGTATTTATATCAACATTAGGAACTGAAGGTTTACTATACATTTCTCTGAAGTACGAATAGCATTGTATTTTACAAACTATAACATTTAGCCTATTTAGAAGGTTACAAATTAGAACCTATTTCTCCAACCAAACAATGAGATGCGGTTTGGACAATCCACCAATCTGACAGTTGACCGTGTGACTCTGACCATTTAACACAAAGACGCTATCCTTGGCCGGTGTGGCTAAATAGCTGGAAAAGAGGCCTTGGGATGATATGGGACGCTGAGCACTTTTCCAAGGGCTCGTATGCAGGGACTCACCCACGCCTGACACCATCTCAACTTTACCTAATTTGGCAAATATTCAAAAATATACAAGGAGTTGCATAAGAATTTGCAATCAAGAGTTAGCTCATTATTGATGAATATTTACCTGATTCCAAGTCAACAAAGAGCACATCCTCTTTGTCCACTGCACTCGCATAAAGGTCATACGTGTGTGACCTCTGGGATGGGAAAAATGACACGTCACTCACGTTCAGGGACGTCTTCACGTCGAAGAAAAATTCCAAGCCCGTTTCTATAATATTAAGTAGATATTGCAAAATCAGGTTAATTGTTTGGGAGAGTCGAAATCTTTTGGGAACGAGAATAGGTTAGCCCGCAGATGGCTAACTTCCTATGTAATACATCATGAAAGTATTGATATTGAAGAAATTGGCCTACCCTTGACCAATTGCAGTAGAAGCGTCGTTCCATCCGAACTATGTGAAACCGTGACCAGCTTCCGGCTATCTGGACTCAAATACGGTCTACCGAATCGATCTCCCTTGAAATAGACCACTGAATCCGTCATGGCGTCCAGCACAAGTTGACCAGAATGCTTCAGAGTAACGGGTTCGTAGCATTCCACGATGATCATTCCATCTGGATATACAAAGCATCAGCAGGCGTTACTTCGCTAATTCATTACTTACTTTTTTCTTTTATTAATCGTAACACACAATCTGGACTCACATAAAGCCGAGAATTGGACGTGTTGTGGGAAGCAATTGTAGGGTGTCAGATCCAAGGACTTGACGTAACGAAGTCCAACTAAATCGATTTTGTAGAGTCCCCTCGCGTTCTTATGTGAAACGTAGCCATAGCGGAATTGAGAGCTGGACTTGAGGTCAGGTGGGAGAAAGAGATTTTCCACGAGGTCAAAGTGACTGTCGATGGGCTCAGGGTGCACGGTGTGGTGTTTCTTTTTCTCCTTCGCATCTCGGATCACTTGCAGTGTTTTCTGTGATCCAGGTTCATCCTGTCTCCAGCATTGAACCCAGACTTGATCCAGATGCGGAATGTAGTCCAGATTGACGGGATAACGATCTGTAGAGACCACGTCGACTACTGTCCATTGTGACACTGAAATGACCAGTACCCGGTCCATGTTCGGTTGAGAAACGTAGACGTAGGTTGACGAAACCCGAATTGCGCGACCCCATTCACAAGTGTGCTCGTGTTCTCCGCACACATAGTCCTAAGATGTAATGAAAATCGCTTTATACTGATTTAATGAATCATAAACTAATTTAGGTGATCTTAACGATAAATGTATGTCGTTGGAAAGCTAAATTGAATAATCCTAGATAATCCTAAAATAGGCTACCTTTATGGTATTTTTATTGGTATACCTGCGTTCCAGGAATAATATCTGTAGCCTGAATTTGATGCTGAATTCTGCAATTTGTTGGATCATAGACGGAAATCCCGAGTTCATGGAACACGAAGAACTGAGATTCGTTGGTTTGTGCTGGAAATTCCAAGAATTTCAATTAAAATTCCAATAAAGCACGAATTGTATTAAATGTCGCCGAAATATGTCGCATTCCGTACCAGACGACGGAGTCTGTTCATCAATGACAACGAGTGAAGTGATGTCAAGGCGTTTCCCAGCCGAGTTCTCGGCCTGACACATGTAAGCCCCCGTGTCCGAGAAGTAAATATCCTTTAGAGTGAGGCGAATAGCGTCTCCTGTCACAATGTACTTGTCACTCAGTTCAGAGGGAAGCGGATCATCGTTTTTGAGCCACTGGACGACTGGGAAGGGCTCACCCATGACCCGACATTCCATCGTAACTTCCGCACCCGGTTTTTCCCACACAATGTGCGGAGTTACTTTCACATCCGGCAAAGCTGGATTGATTAAATGGATAAAAAGAGACATACAGTAAATAATACGATCTGGTGTTTGGTAATGCGTTCATAAGGTTGTTGGACAACCTGCGAACCAATAAACGCAAAGTCGAAATGTCCGAACCGAAGCTTAGGGATATCTATTCCTATTCCTAGGTACATAGGTTTATCCAGTAGCCAAAGGGGGTGAAAGGAGGCGGAAGTGCGGGAGAAAGTGATTTGATGAGCAGAACCGGGGAAAACTTACTCCGCACAGTGAGAATATGAGTTTGGACAACTTTGTCATTCCTTTGTGCCTGACAGCTGTAATTTCCGGCATGGAGGAGCTGGATTTTACTGAGAAAAAGCGTTCCGTCCGCAAAGACCCGGACTTCATCATCCTGGTTGAGGGTTGAGAGGTCGAGTCCGTAGCGCTTCCATACAATGGGCATGGGTGGACTTCCGCTCACGTCACACTTGAGCTCCAGGCTCTCTCCCACGTTCCCTGTCACGCCCGTCACTTCCAGAGCCTTGTCCAGTGAAATCACTGACACACCTGGGGAAACCACGAGCACATTATTTCACCCGGATGACACGGATTATCATCCAAGCAAATAAATAGCCACTTCTGGTGACAGAAATGTTTTCCTGATGCTCAAATTCCGAAACTAAACTAACGTTGACTGGTACAACTTCGGAATTCCGATAAACTCAATCCTACGCCTATTGACTTACTGTAGAGCTTATTGAAGGCTGTGTAGAACTCATTTATATTTAATTGATCATTCCGATCCGAATCGTCGTAGCGAAGAAGATCCACCAAATTACATCCTGGAGCTAATTTCCCTAGATTCTTCTCAGCTCCAACCTGAAAAGGAAATCCAAAGAGAGAAAGGCACATTTATACAAAGCCATAAATCAGTCAAAGTGAAAGTGTGTGGTTCTATGCATATTTCGGAAAGCATGCTTCAAGAACGCCACGACCACCAGTTTATATCTTATATCTCCTTTTCCACGGTCTCTATTTTGTCTATAAAATGACATTCTGAAACAATCGTGGCCGGCGTCGGGGTCTGGTGAGGATAAGGAGATGGTCGTTGTGTACAGCGTTCGATCGCTGGATCGCATACGTTTACCTAACTCAGCCAATGCACATTAAAGTAGGAGGTGTTATAGCTTAGAAAAACGTATGCGATCTTGATATGACATGCAATAGCAGTACCCGAAAGAACCTATTGTCTTGAGTATGCAGGAATTTCTCTACAAAAGACTCTACACAGTTTTGTTCAAGATGCTTCAAAAGCTATACGACTTCCTCCTTTCCGCATTGATAATGTCATACATTTTTTAGTAATCCTTTCTTCTCTACGCTCCCTGGCTTCACTTTCTTCACAGAAAGGGCTCTTCTTGAGCAATAGCCAATAGCACGCAATATATTTGCATGTGGAGGGCCTGGGCGTCTGCAGGAAATTCTTGCGAACAAACCAAAACTGTAATATCAGTACGATATACTTCAGTTAACCCCCCAGAAAGTTCAATTTGAGAAATCGCCTTGGAACAAGTGAGGCATACATGTCCTATCATTCCATAAACCCATTGAGAGTAAAACTAGGAGAAAGGCAACTACAGTGAAAGTTCCGTACTTTCCGTAACTCCTCGTACTCCAGAGCCCCATTATTATTCTGGTCAAAATGTGAGAACATGAGACTGAGCAAATAGTCTTTTCCGGCTTCAGGTCCATCACCCAGAGCTTCGTCGAAGAAGAGTTTGTTGGGGGTGGGGTGGTGGGACTGTTGTTGGGCGGAAGAGTGGGTGTGGGAGCGTTTGTCCCACCTACCCTCATTGCTTTCTTCCTGTGCCCCACCAACGTTGCCCCGCCGATCATTCTCTGATTCCAGAGTTTTCTTGAAGCTCTGAACACCACCAATTAGTCGTTCGTGGCTGTACAGCAACAAATTGTCCTATAAAATCAGAAAAATAAGTAAATACGGATTCAGAAGGTACCTAGCCTAGATTTAATTCATTACCTATATCTTACGAATTACCAGCAATTGAGGTTCTCATATAGTTCAATAAGTACCTGCCCATGGCACCTGTCTACATATATATCATC
>JAQFYT010000767.1:0-21200 GCA_034694925.1 Ceratophysella denticulata
GTTCCAAAATTATGAATTTCGGATTTGCTTGATTAATGGTACTTAATTGGCGAAAACCGTATACAGTATTATATACGAAACGATTCGGTTATAAGTTATAACAGAAGTAACCTATATACCTACCTATTTACATTTTGACCTATTTATACAGTAAACCTAAACCTACACATGTCAATATACAGAGTAGTGGCTCCTTCCACCCCAATTCAGATAGCTACCTACCTAATTTTCCATTCAATAAACTAAATTTTCGGTAGTAAACTATTTGACTGCATTTTAATTATACAGGTTTCTGGATGGAATTAGTTAACTGTGGATAATTAACACATACAGCATACATAAAGGAGCATATTGTTATGCCTATGTAATTTTATTTTTTCGTCTTCTTTTCCTTCTCTTCGATTTTCAGCTTATCCATGTCAATTTCGAGTGTCACCGGCGGTACGTCTGGTAAGTAGCCCGAAGTATCCTCCATTGTTCCGCCGAACCGTGGGCGGAGCTGGTCAGGCTCAATGTTAGAAAGAACGGCTGGCTCCCATTTATGCTTCTTATTGCTAAAGATTTTGATGGTCTCCGTCGTCTTTCTTCGAAGTGCCGGTCGAATGACCGCATACAAATTTTTGAGAGCTTTGGACGCTATTTAGATTAATTGACATTTGTTATTACTTAGAAATTAGTGTAATAACTCAAGGTTGACAATCTGCCGTTTGATTCTGACATTGGTGAACTTTTTGCTTACCATTTATGATGTAAACGGCCTCAATAGCACCAGGATAATTATCTTCGCATGATGTGGCGGTACTGATGACAAAATTTATCACTAAAACAGCCATAAATATTCGGTTGCAAAGTTAGTTTATTTAAAATAAAAGACAATTATCCTAGTCATCTATAGCTCATCAGTGTTCTGAGTTTTGCTTACCCTGAGGGGTCGCCTTACTAACGTCTACCCCTTGAAAATCTGCAACTACGACAAACGTAGTGGGAACATTTGGATTTTCCAAATATGCCGTCCGAATGCTAGCCGCTTGTTTCTCCACCATTTGACGCATAAATCGAATTAGCTTGTCCTTGTTTCCTGCTTCAATGGCTCCCTTCATATTACAGGCGTTACAGGGAACACTTACAACTGTGGGTTATAGATTACAATTTTACTTTATTTAGAGGCGTATATATGAATGAATTGTTTAATTAAGAATTATTCATTGAAATTAGAATGAATTTATAAATTATTGTTAAATGTACACATAAGCGCAATATGTAAATATGTAACCATATATGAAATATCTCACTTGGTCGCCCATCTTTATCCAGTCCGTCCATGAAATATACAAAGTTAGTGTGGAGGTCACCCATATCTTCCTCCAGAATTGCGTCAATATCATTGTCGATTCGCCATTTAATGTACTGTCAAAAGCGATATAAATTAAAGTTTAACTAGATCAGTGTCGAGCCACGGTGACTGGCCTTCACTAAACTGACTATTGAAGAAATTATTCTACACAAAAATAAAATGTGCGGCTGTAAATTGGACACCAAAGTCTTTAAAACACCTGTATATGGATTTAGTATATGGGACACCAAAGTGTCTGGTCTAAATCTAAAACGTCTAAAACGAGACCAAAAGTCTCATTCCAATTACCTTTCGAAGTCCCTTTTCGGCTCGGTCAACATTGTAGTTCTTATCTAATGAAATGAAAGTGAAACTCAGAAATCATTGACAAACTGGTATTAAATAGTATTTACAAATGACTTTCTATAATTCACAAACCCTCCAGCCATTTGAATAGGTACACATCAGACTTCCAGAACTCATCCAGAATATACGTCGACACTTTCTCCCGAAGCTGCAACGGAAAAAGTCCGACTTAAATATGTACAAGTTGAAAAATAAACCTAGTATCTTTCAAATTACCTTCTCAATTAATTGAATTTTTTCCTCTTCCGTTTTCGGTGCTGGAGCCATGTTGTCAGTAAATTGAGTTAATTAATAATTAACAAATAAAATGCAATCACGCGCAAATATCTACGGATCTTTCACGAACAGTAAATGTAAGTAAGCTGAAGTTTTAACCAGTACTGATGAAGAAAGACTGTAGGTTGTATATCAAATACAGGATCCAAGAATGAAAGTGACGCCTCAGGGTTTCATCAGGAGAATATACCTGATTTTATTACACCTGTGCAATACATATAATTACATATTGTACTTGTACTTGTAGCATCTGTACATCTTACATCCGAGTATATTCCATCATATTCCCAGAAGAAACAATGCAATGCGTTTTACTGTTTTTTACTCGAGACAATGCAGGGTTTCATGTCATGGGAATTACAGGTTTATACCTAAAATCTTATGATGACGCTAAGTCTAATATTCCATTATTGCCGACAATTCTTGGCCAACAAACACGGATTCTTTGTACTAAAATCCCTGCGCCAATTCGCAATGTGTATTAGCGTAGTAGCCTCACTGTATTATCTATTGCGTAAATCTACTAAAAGCCTTGTACGCGGCAGAATGAATGGCTAGAAACTTTAATATTTTCATTGTCAAGTCCATTTATTACTCATTTTCTTGCGTGTATGTTGCAACGCTGAAATAATAAAAATAAAGTTACTCACTATGACTAGATCAAAACCAATTCACCGACTAGAAAGTTGGCGTAGGTATCTATGTATTGGGAATCTATGCATGAAAAAATAACCTGTAGAACGGATCAATCTCGTCCGCTAACGTTTTAACCTAACCTGACTAAAATCAAATTTACTGCCATGCAGACTTATTGTACAAGTCTTCTTTTTCATGACATATTCTATTTTCTCATGGCACGTTTACATATTTCCCCTATGTACATACCAAATGTTGGTCTGTACTCAGCTATTAGATTCGTCTGGTTGAAATAACTTTTGACGAGTAGATTGTAACATCCCATTGTAACAACCATTGTAACATGTCGAGAGCTGCTCTTTAATAGTTACTTAAATAGTTTTAATCAAACTTTACTACATAAACTATTTTCTTATTTACTTTGGCCAAATCTCGTTCGTAATGCAAATGTAATAGCTGATGGGAAAAACATAGACCGGCGGGGGTCATAATGCGACCTTTCTAATAGACGAATTGAATGATACATTTGAATTATTATGTCGTTCAAAAGATCCTAGTTTATGTAAAATAATGAAAAGCCGTAACTCAGCTCTTTTATTAGCTTTCAAGTCCAACTGTATATCACATTTTGTATCTTAATTCATGTCTAAAAAGGACGCTGGACTCATTGCCCTTGGCAATGCTTTGTCCATTAACTAAACACTAATGCATACCGCTAAAAATGAAACACGAAAATAGCCTTAAAGGTTACCTACTTCTAAATGTGTACAGGACATAAATAAATACCCGAAATCAAAATTCACTAAAACGCTATAGCAATGGGCATGGGTTTCGGCCTGCATCCTGGCTTGAGTTGAAGCTGGGCTTCGTTGGGCTTGAGCACTTGACTACCGATAGGCGCGTCTACAGTACACTGTACGTACAGCCGAATAGAGGTCTGAAATCCGAAGCTTTGTAACTCGTACAAGCCCCGTATAGGAAACTCGTCAATTCTCTCCTCCATTCACTTTCTGACTTCCATTTCCTGCATAAAACTCTCGACATCTGCATCTTCTTTCGACACCCTCCATCTTCACTGCACTGGACTAACACTAACAGTTCGTAAAAGTTAACTACACACAGTAACACACAAATCGTGGCTCTCGGTTCGATTTCGATGTATTCTGTGCACAATTTGTGTACTTATACCTAGCTAGCTAGACCAATGGATAGCTGGGCAATAGCAGTTAGGGGAGTTGCTCCACAAAATTCCATATGTCTACACTTGAGCTGGTCAGCTTACAAACGTATCTGTAGATATAAGCTTTCCGAGTATCTGGGGATTAGATGCACTCAAGTGAAGGGAAAAACGGGGAGCGGTATACTCCTGTGGGTATAGATATAAAACGGAAATGAATTACTGAAAATGCTCGATTTATAAAGAAAATTTTGCACATCATGAAATGAGGTTCATGTAAGCAAACAAGGGTGACAATTTTCCATAGGTACGTTTATTTTTGTCAATGTGAATTTCCTGAAATTCACTGGGAAATGTCTCAAAAATCGATGATAATGCATTTTTTCCAAATTTTCGAATTACCAACCAAGTCTCAAGTCAAATGACAATTTCCGATTTTGTCAACTGGAAATTAAATTTGCCTATGATTTTGTCGACCCGACATAAAATTTTTCATTAGCAAGCATTTACATATTTAATATAGGCTATTCACAGATTCATAGATTGTCAATCTTATGCATCCAGTTAACTGGTTTTTATTATTATAAATTCAAACTTTTACACAGCAGCGATGCGAGGATCACACCTGCCTGTCTGATGATTCCTTTGAAATGGCATGCATGTACTATGCATGTACCTATGGTACTCCACCATACTATACACTTCTATTCTACTGTACAGTGCAATGACGCTACGCTATGATACGAGTAAAAAACGGTGGGAAAGATCTGTCTGAAGCTAAATCCACGAAGCTTTTTGCAGAGCATGGTGCCCTATTCGGAAAGTCTTCCTCTGTCCCATCCGCTGCCGCTGAGCCGCACACCAACCACACAAGAGCACGTATGGGAGAACAGAACAAATTCGTACCTTTTGCACCAACAACATGCGAGAAGCATGAGCCCAGCAGGCAGACACACAGCAGGAAAGCTCCGTCTGGAAGAGAAAGTTGGTGAAAGTCCAATCCACGATTATGAACGGAAAGCCCATATGCGTATATATTTCAAAGTATAAAAATATGTGCAAAGTTTGAAAATATTTCAGAAATGATATGATTTATGCGCAAAAAGCGGAACATGCATGTCATTATTTGAAAATTCAAAACGCTATTGTATTACCCAAGTTATTCAACGGCAAAAGAAGCTTTTGCTCAAGAGGTTAGGTCATACTCATGTAAATAAACAAAAAAAAGCACACCTATTGTTTACTTGTACAGAATTACCGGCTCGACTGCTCAAATAGGTACCTTTGTTGCCTGCTAACACAAAACGAAGAATTACGGCAGAATTACTGCAAATATACTACCCCTTCAACCAGAGAGCTGGCTCGAGTATGAACTAACCTCTTGAGCAAAAGCTTCGCTTTTGCCGTTGACTAACCTTGGTATTACCTATAAACAGCAGGAGGCCGGAGGTTGGATGGATGCTCCTAAATAGTCCAAACTCGGCACCCTCCTGGACGACAGCTGCACGACCATCGCAAGCCTAGTATATCCGCCTCGGTTTACCCCTCTTCTGAGAGGGGCAACGAATTTGCCCTACTGCCCTACTCAGCACATTAAACCCTACTGCCCTTTTCAGTAGGGTGAACTAGGACGCCCTGTTTTGTCCTACTGCCCTAGTAGGGTAGGGCAACTTGTCCCTGTCATTTCCAACGCAATGTCGTGTAGCTGTGGAGTCAACGTCGAGAAAATATGGTGTAGAGGGCCGTCCATGTTTGGGAGACCAGTAGGGGAAACCCAGTTGAATAACCAGTCGACGTTAAACTCCAATTTTCAATTTTCAGGGACCCGCGGGCTTAGTTGTAGTTGTCCGATAGTCGCCCCTCCGGGCCGGAATGCCCGTCATGCAGCAATCAACGAGATTTCTAACTTGCGGGTTCGCCAATATCCGCACCATTTTTTCCCCAGTAAATACCTATACACTTTTCGTGACGATGACAAGAAACCAGATGAACTCTACCTCACCCCTTGGTCTTAAGAAAAACGCCTTAAATGGGACGCCACATGTGCAGGCACGATGACCGTGCCCGCTACTTCGGCCGCACATATGCCGGTACTGCAGCTCAATTCCATGAATTGGATAAACGGTCGAAATACGCGGGTATCGCTGGCATCACCGAGTTCTGTCCTTTTAAATCGAAACCATGGATCCATTCGGTGAAGATGCTCACATTCTCGTGAAGGATCTCGGCGGGCGCTACTACTGGTGAGTCACACGTTCTCAATATTTCCTACATACTTCAACGTATTAGTACAGGAATCCGGCGCGGTAAAGCCGCTTGTGTGCTTGCCACTATTTCGCCTAATACCAAACTTAGAATGAAATATATTATGGTCTAAAATTTATCCATGTTGTTTATTTACTGTTACATGATACGTTATTGCGTGAAAGCCTGAATAAAGAGTTGCTATATAATGCCACAAATAAAAAAGATTGAATTCTTATCCCTTTAGGTGGACTAATCACGCAATTCCCAATTCTATCAACAAAAATTCTCATACAATACAAATCACACTTTACCCATAGGTCTTTTAACGTCGAACCCATTTTGATAAACACACTAGAAGAAACGCCTAGGAATAGACTTTCATACTAAGCTAACTATTACCGGTTACTTAATGATTGTGTGCCTTCGTACACTAACGATGATAAGCTCATAAAACAGAAGTCCATATCTCAAATAAATATTCTATTTATATGTATGTCCTATTTTCAGAACGCATTATGAGCCCGAGACGAACGTGATAATTGTTAGTTGATATGTAGAAAATAGAAACAGGTTAAAGTTCAGAGTACAGGCAAAGTATTCACTTTCTATTGTTTGATACACGTACGTAGATAAATACATAATAATCGAGTTGGTATCAGTCTGGGCTACACTAAATTAGAGTATGTACATGTCAACGAGTTCATAGTGTAATCAAATCATTTATAAAAGTCACATAATATGTGTTGTGTATAAGTAAGACCGGGTACCTTGGTACAAACAAAGAGGAACAGCAAGCAATACACTCCAGATATATTATTATGCTAGTCCAAGATATACCGTGAGCTTCAGTGGTATAGTACACACATTTAGGGCCCACAAATTATCAATTAATTGCTAAAGTAATTTTCTTGTGCACTTAATTTAATTACGTGTAGGTACTTAGAGAATCATTCATCAAATTCATTAAGAAGCAGAATATGCGACCCAATATTTTATTGGTAGTGTTTCTGTTTCTATTCGAAATTTCCAGCGGAAATGGAGCCAATATTTACTTCTCATTTGGACTATCAACTTATTCCCATCGAATCAGCGTCTGGCCACTTGTCGAAGCTCTGGCTGACAAAGGACACAACATAACTTTCGCAACGACTTATCATCCTAAGATAAGTGACCCACGAATACGAGAATTCTTCCCGAAAGAATTTGAGAGACACATGAACAAAGACGCTGAGCAAGTTGGTGATGTGAATCTTTTCGAGATGCGTCTTGGAATGGGTCGCTTGCTCATGGGAATTGCAAGCAATTTTGAGTATCTCCCACAGATGGGTCATTCGCGCTGTGAATATTTATTGAATGATCCAGAAGCTCAGGATTTTATTAGGAATTCCAAATTTGATCTGGTAATTCTCGACAGTCTGTTCAATGAGTGTGGATTAGGACTAGCTGCGAAATGGGGAGCTAAAACTATGATTTTCGGTACGACGCATCCTTTTGAATGGACTATGGAACCTTATGGGGTCACGCCGGAAACGTCAACGACCCCAAGCATCCACACTTCCTTCCAGTATCCGTTGTCATTTATACACCGAGTATTTGGGACATTGTTTCATTTAGGCAGCCATTATTTTCGACAATACGTCTACTTCCCAAAGCTTGAACAGTTGCTCCGCGAGAAGCTGGATTTACCCGAAATGCCACCGATGGCGGAGCTCGAGAAGCAAATTAGCGTCATGCTCTACAATAGCCATTTTAGCGAGGAGTTAGCTCGTTCCCTTCCGCCGTTTTATGTTCCCGTAGGCGGAATGCACTGTGAACCTTCGAAACATGACAAGCCTATGGAGAAGGTAATATTTGCATGATATTCTATGATATTGCGTCTCAAATGAAAATTTCACAGTAGGTACTTACTAAAGATTATTCGATATTTTGGCGGAATCTAGTTATGTTAAAGTCGTGTGCCAAGAATTCCTGAATTTACCTTATTTTTTGGAAAAAATCTGTGCACATGATATTGTGATTGCATATTTACTATGAGAATCAATTAACGTGGTTAAATTAAATTTTTAACGACATATATCTTACTCCCAGCGTGTATTACGAACGGTTCCGTCGTAATTACGTTGGACTATATTACGCCCATAACTCATACATGAGGTACCGCACCGCGAAAATTCAAAATATGAGGACAGCCTTAATTAAATTTCAATTTTTAGGATCTGCGGAAGTTCATTGACGGTAGCGGCGATGCTGGATTCATTCTCGTAAGCTTTGGCGGTGAAGCAAAAATTTCAGATGCACCACCAGTTCTACGAAATATTTTTCTCACTGCCTTTGCTAATTCGAATATAAAATTTGTATTGAGATGGGACGGGGAGCGACCAAAGGAGATGCCCGATAATGTTTTCACTGTCAACTGGTATCCTCAGAAAGAAGTTCTTGGTAAAATTATAATCAAAACTGTCAAACTTCAAATACTAATTTAACCTTTAAAAAATATGTATGTACATGTACACAGTATTCCCGTTTTATATCTTACAGCTTCCAAGAACATCAAGGCCTTTATAACGCACGGCGGTTTGCTGAGCATGCACGAAGCTATTACACACGGTGTACCTATGATAGCATTCCCAGTCTTCGCTGAACAGGATTATAATGCTTTTCGCTTGGATCGGACAAAACGAGGAATTATGTTGGAACTGTCCACGTTAACGGTGGAGCTACTTCAAGATGCCATTTATCAAATTCTTAATGACCAATCGTAAGTATACTTATGCATTTTCCAAATATCTCTCAGGGATGAGAGACGTGTGACCGTACATAAAAGTTTGCTTACCAATTCTAATTTCAGCTACAAACATAACATGGAAAAAGTGTCCCAGCTATTTAAGGATCGTCCAGCCAAACCACTTGAAACAGCTTTATGGTGGACGGATTACGTCCTGCGACACGACGATACGTCGCATCTCAAACCGTTGGCAATGGAACAGTTTTGGTTTCAACGGCGTCTACTGGACGTCTGGGCGTTTCTGCTCATCGTTTTAATCGTATTTACTTGGTTATCCTTGTTCATAATGAAGAAAATTGTTTTATGCTTATTTAAATTGACAAGATCCAATCTCAAGGGATCGAAGAAATCATTACTAAGAAATTCAACCTCAAAGAAAACCCAGTAACGATTCCATAATACTATAATACCTACGTATAATATATTCTATGTATATATAAATATATACATAATATTACTTTCTAGTTACTTGAGTATAGCTTGAAATCCGTTTTATAAAATGCTTAATATGATATTCCTCAAATTTTAAAGTAAAGCTCCTCCAATTTTAGAGAATTTTTATTGATTCAAACTCCAAATCAAATGAATTATATATTGAAAGGTAACTAATTCAAGAAACTGAATAGCATTAACCTCAGTATTGTAAGTTCAAGTTTGATTGTAATTATATGAGTTATCAGAGTCCCGGATCAAAGTACGATTTTTTGTAATTTTATGTTATGATCTGTGTCTAGACGTAAAGGTTGCAGAAGGTGTTGTAAAAGCGGACAAAATACACAGGGTGTGGGTTTACTCCAATAAGTATCCGATATGAATGCTATTTAATATTTGTGAATGTCACGCCCAATGTTGTATACATACGCTTCTCAGCATGTTTCAAGCATGACCAGGCCTAAGTACGGACACCATTTTGGATTCGGATGGATAAACTTTTGTTGTTGTGACCTGAATACGAGTGGATATATGGTGACACGCGTTTTGTTTTAAATCCCGGGCTATATGCCGAGTGACTGAATACCGATGAGTTAAATGCCGAGAGGACCAAATGCTGAAAAACATTGAATGCTAAAATAGACAACCTAACCTAACCTACGTAATCTCGTCCTACAGTAATCTACCATTAACGACGAAGATAATTTATGCCTAGGTAGTCTAACAGAACAGAAACGACATAAATTTAATCTAATATTCAATTAAACTCGAGTCTTGGCATTTATTTGGGCCATGGATGGGTCTTTCGGCATTATAAGTGCTTCGATATTCTGTCCAAGAATCTTTTATTTTTGATAACAATCATTCCTCTTTCGCGTGATATGTTCTATATACCGCTGTGATCCAAGGCCAGTTATAATCATAACCCTTTACCTACTATTATTTATTCTCACCCTCCTCGTTCAGAATTCAGATAGTACATCCTTGCATGTATGTGTGTGTGAACCCACGCGTATTCAGTTCTTGCTTATGACAATTATGAGTTTATGAATACTCCAGCAGGCCATACAAGATACACATACACTCTGTACTAGTCAGCAGTACATGGAACCGATTATATATACCTATAACGTTGAAGGATTCAGTCGAGGCCGAACTGAATGCACGAACTCCCGATTCAGTTTATTTAATTTGCTTGAAGTTAATGTCTGCTATTAACAGCTATTAAAACAATCCGCACGTACAGTTGCGGAATTTAATCTTCGTCGAACTAGATCTCACAGGGTGAATCTTATAATTTTTACTGTAGTAGACGTTGCGGATATTGACGCAGAACAGTGTGAAGTGATTTACAATGTCACGAATAATATCCCTATTGTTCTTCCTCTTACTCATCGGCTGGGGAAACAGTGCCAATATTTTCTTCTTTTTCGGACTTGCAACATATTCCCACCGAATCACAGTTTGGCCATTAGTTCAAGCCTTAGCTGACCGTGGTCACAACATTACTTTTGGCTCCGCTCAGCTGCCCAAACAGCCTGATGCTCGAATTCGGGAATTCTGTCCAGCTCAGTTCAAAGCTAAACTTGAAGCTGTTACCGGGAATTTTGGTAACTTTAGCCTTGTCCGCCTCCGAATTGCACAAGGTCGATTTCTTGGTGGCCAGACTGTGACCCGTCGTCTCCCAGAACTCGCCTGTAGCATTTGTGACGATTTTCTATCCGATCCCGAGACCCAAACCTTTATTCAAAATTCTAAATTTGACTTAGTCATTATTGATGGACTTTACAATGAATGTGGACTTGGAATGGCAGCTAAATGGGGAGCAAAAACAATTCTTTTCGGAACCACGCATCCATTTCCTTGGATAATGGAACCCTTCGGTGTAGTCCCGGAAACATCCGTGTATTCTGATATTCATTTCTCCTTTGGATATCCCCTATCATTCCACGAAAAAGTCTTAGGAACCTTATTCCACCTAGCCTGGTATTTCCACAAACAATATATCACATTTCCGAAATTAGAAGAACTTCTGCGGGAAAAATTGGATTTTCCGGGAATGCCAGCGCTGGCTGATTTACAGCGTCAAGTTGGTGTAAATTTATTCAATAGCCATTTCAGTGAGGAGCTCGCTCGCTCGTTGCCACCATTTTTCGTTCCGGTTGGCGGAATGCATTGTGAGCTTTCAAATGACTCGAAATCCATACCAAAGGTATGATATTCGCTATTATAGCTACAATTACTTAGAATTAAAATGTTGCGATTTATTACATACTTATTAATTTTAATGCTAAATTCCAGGAGATTCGTAAATTCATTGATGAGAGCGGTGAGGCCGGGTTCATGCTCGTAAGCTTCGGGAGTGAGGTACAAATTTCGGATTCAGAAGAACTGCAAACAATGTTTTTCACCGCTTTAGAACGGAGTAAAATCCGAATTATCCTGAAAATTAATGGAGAGCGACCCAAGGAATTGTCTTCTAATATTCTCACCGTCGGATGGTATCCTCAGAACGAAGTCTTGGGTAGCGCTAGAATGATTCAAAGCTTTTTCCTGTGACATTCAAACGTTTATCAACGAACTATGTAAATTTATGAATTTTCTATAGCTTCAAAGAACATCAAAGCCTTCATAACACACGGTGGATTACTGAGCATGCAAGAAGCACTGACTCATGGTGTGCCCATGATTGCATTTCCAGTCTTCGCTGAACAGGATTACAATGCATTTCGGTTGGAACAAACGGGCCGTGGAATTCGAATCGATATGGCCAGTGTGACACTGGAACAGTTGCAAGCAGCCATTTCTAAAATATTGACAGATAAATCGTAAGCGGATACTTGGTTTAAATAAGATAGGTATTGAAGACCTGAGCCGGAAGAATGCATTGTTGAATATTTTTATATATATTTATTACAGATATAAGCAAAACGTGCAGAAGATATCGAAACTATTCAAAGATCGACCGGCCAAACCAGTCGAAACGGCGGTGTGGTGGACGGAGTACGTCCTGAGACACGCCGACACTGATCATCTAAAACCATTATCCATAGAACAATTTTGGTTTCAGCGACGCCTCCTGGACGTCTGGGCATTTATATTTGCATCAGTCATATTTATAATTTACATATTTTTCTTCATATTTAGAAAACTTTTGGGTTGTTTATTTTCTACCTCAAAAAATACGAAACCACATATTGTGAAAAGTGCCGCTAAATCTAAACCTAAATCAAAGTCTAAGAAAGATCAATAATACCAATATCGCCATGTACACAATGTATAGAACTAATAGGAATTATTCAAGGTTCCAACTTGTGCCTACGTACTTTACGTAAATAGTAATGAATACATAAAAGTTATACCACGAAAATACATTTTGTATGCCGGCAAAATGTCGGATTTATTCAGGATTTTCACTATTCAAATCAAGGCATTTCACCTCCACTTAATTTAATTAACTTAGATTAATGATTCAAAAACCACCGAAGCAACAGTACAAGTTAAAGCTCACAATCAGAAGTCTGGTACTGTTCAAAATTTGCGATTTCGTATAATATCACTGATTTTGATTAGGAGTATTGACATTAGGAGCTTTTGAATAAGATCCAAACCCAAAATGCCACAGATTTACGAAAGCTAGAATTACTGATTTGGATCAGCGTAATCTTAGCTCATGGACTCGATTTGTGACGTAATAATACGGCTAAATTCTACTATAATACTCGTTCATTTGACTCGTGTGGTAACTCTGTCGAAAGTAAAATGTCCGGTTAACTCTACGGAAGGTTAATTGGGCTTATATTAATTGCAACAAAAGGCCATACGGTGAGAGTCCATGACCATGACCAGAGTCCATGATTCCCTTTGTTTCCTATGGTTTCACACTAGTGTGATATCTATCATAGCTAGAGATAATGGCCTTCCGTGAAGATTCTTTCACATTTTTGCGTGCATCTCTTTGTAATGATAATGACCGTAACCTATTAAACCGATTAAGATTGAATGGACTTTTCATTGACATTCTAATCTTGGTGTTGACTGATTCATGCAAACCGAAATGCCTCTACCGAGACACCTAGCTTTCTAAGGATATAAGTCCAATTCCGATCGTTTATTTTCCTGCAACGTCTTCTGTGCGGTAGCCAATACTATTACAAGCTACACCCAAAAACTCGAGAATTAATCTTAAATGACAATAATAACTGTCATCCCTTATTACAGGAAATTCATCAATTAATTAACGCTAGCGGCGAAGCCAAAATTTCGGATACAGGTGAACTAACTACAGCAATAATGTTATACACTGCTTTCAAGTGTAGTAAAATCCGAATTATTTTAGTGGATCAAATAATGACCTAAGCCAAGAATATGTCCTCTTTAACGTTCTTATCGTTGGATGGTATTCACAATACGAAGTATTGTTGGGTAAATCTATTCAAGTTACTAGATCCTTACCTGCCGCCATTTTAGTTCAAATCTCAACCTACTAACGAAGTACTGTTAAAAGTATAAAGTTGCACTTTGCATTATGTAATACAAAATAGAATAGCTATGCATCTGAAAGAGCTTAGCTAGCATTCTTAATCAGTGACTAATGTAACATTAGGCATTCTATCATTCGATGTATGAATTTGGATACGTAAGTATAAGATCAGCACAATCTTATGTGAGAAAACGTATTCTGTATCTAGTCATGGGTTAAATTGCCCTCATTGTTTTGGTATAAATTCTGAGCTAAAAGACTGAATAAATTAGTACTCGATTGGACCCGAATCGATGCTCACTTGCAAGCCGGCTGAGAAAGCTTGGTTTACATTTTATTCAACAAGTACTGTCTACATGCAATCAAATGAACATGCTTGCATAACGCAGTGTATGGAAACAACGACGCCGAATTTTAAAATGAGTGACATTATTCATTGGTAATTTAATTAAGAATAAATTATTTAGCTTCAAAGAACATAAAGACCTTCGAAACCGCCTGGACCTTCTAACGGTGGACTGCAGAGTATTCAAGAAGCACTTGACTCAGACAAAATCTAAGGTGAACCCATGATTTCATTTACAGTCTTCGCTTCGCTCAGCAGGAGTACCGTACGTTTGTTCTGATTCGGCTGGATCAGACCAAACGTGGAACTCAACCCGATATAACCACAGTGACGCTGTAACAGCTGGAAGCTGCAATAATTTCTAAAACGCTTACGCAAAGCATGACTCGTAAGCAAACAGAGTAAATATATTTCCGGGATGAATATTTCGAAGGTATCGAAATCGAAATAATTAGGAATCGAGTGCCAAACCAGTCGAAGCAGTGGTATGATGATATAATGAATACACTACTTTTTGAGGCACGCCGAGACTCCTCATCTCAAATCATTGTAAATTGAACAAATTGTGGTTCCATAGACGCTTCCTGGCTTTTTGACTGTGGACGTTTATTTATGTGCATTTGCATAGGTCTTATTCACATTTATGTACCTGCCTACATTATTTGCCCCATATTTCGAATACTTGTATTTTGTTTATTTTCCTTCTCAAATAGGACGCTAATGGTTAAACACAAATGCGAATGAAGAAGCATAATAAATTCGGTAAAATATCTAATAATTTTGATTACGTACCTACCTATTTATTTACTTATAGATAATGGCTTATGTTAGACGATTAGATATACGTATTTTCTACTTACAACACAATCACCATGCTTTTCATATACTTTGATAAACGTAAACTTATGTTAGCACGTCTGTGTACTGTTAATATTTGTATTTAAATAGAACACAGATATCAGGAGGTACCTACGTACCTACTATGTACAATATTGCATTGGGGATCAAAGTTCAATCAAGTTTTATCGGTCGTAAGTCGTAACAGAATGTGAATACTGTAAATGGAAAGGCGTCCATTCATCAATACTCAATACTTGCTTTAAAGGACGGAGATGATACGAATGAAAACAGTAGAGCAGAAATTCGTGCACATTTTAGTTTCAAAATACTCGGCAAAGCTGAAAGAAGCATTTTCTGGCTGCACTATAGGCAATTTTCTTACATCTTATACAAAAACTTTATTTCAATTTTTTGTGTTTACAGTTTGTTAATTGCTTATTTTAATAACTCGCAGTTTTTAAAATGTCGAGTAATTTTTGTTCTGTTACGCTCCTGCTAATTTGCATTTTCTCAAGCATGGACGCAGCCAATATTCTTTTTTTCGTAGGCCTCAGCACATACAGCCATCGAATTCTTGTTTGGCCATTAGTGGAACGTCTTGTCAATAATGGGCATAACGTGACATTTTACCAGCCAATGAAACCCAAAATACCTAACCCAAACGTGACCGAATATTTTCCGGATTCGCTAGCATTATATCTAGAAGAAATGGAACCAAAAGGGAACGAAAATGATTTTCTGAGCCGAAGACTTGTCGAAGGCCGTCAAGGAATTCAAAGATCAATCGTGGAAGATATGCCGCTCATTGCAATTAAATATTGTGAAGCATTTTTATCCGCTCCGGAACTGGACAATCTTCTACAAACCCCCTTCGACCTGGTTATCATTGATTCACTCATCAACGAGTGTGCTTACGGAGTAGCATACAAATTGCGTGCAAAAACCATTGTTTTTGGTACGTCAACGATTTCTCCGCAGAATTTCGATGTGTTTGGATTTCCACAGGAAAATTCTTGGGTACCCGATATGTTCGCCTCCCAGTTGATTTACCCTTTGACCTTCTCTGACCGTGTTTTCACCACGTTACTTCCACTCTTAACGAAATATCAACGAGAGGTTAATTATTTTCCTAAGTTAGAAAAAATGCTGCGAGAAAAACTAAAAATTCCAGAAATGCCGGACTTAGTGGACCTTGAACGTGAAACTTCATTACTTTTGGTCAATACACACTTTTCAGAGGAATACGCTAGGTCACTTCCACCTTTTGTCGTTTCCATTGGCGGTATTCATTGTCCAGATGAGAATTTTAAACCAAAACCCTTAGCAGAGGTAAAGCGCTACATATTTCGTTTTCAAGTTCATGAATAATTTGTCAAACTTAATTTTACTCACTTTAGGAAATTGAAAGTTTCATCGCGGATGCTGGAGACGATGGATTTATTTATGTCAGCTTCGGAACGGGAATGGGAGCTCGAATTAGTGACGCTCCAAAATCGCTTCAAAATGTATTTTTTGACGCATTTCGAAGAAGTAAAATACGATTTTTATGGAAATGGGAGGGACAGAGACCCAAAGAAATGCCGGATAATGTGCTCACGGTCGAATGGATGCCACAGTTGGATATACTAGGTGAATAATATTACATACACGCTTATATACACGCCAAAAAATATATTAAAGCTATTAAATCAATTCCATCTCCATTGTTGGGATCGATTTGTCCCGACTTTGCCCTATTTTGATTATATTTCAAATGCACTATATAGCTCGTGGACCCAAAGCATTTATTATGCATGGAGGCCTGCTCGGAATTCAAGAAGCAATTCGCTTTGAAACTCCGTTGATTGTTATGCCTATCTTCGCAGAACAAGACTACAACGCTTTTCGAATTGATTACACAAAACGCGGAATTCAATTAGACATTGGTCAACTTACGGTAGAAATTCTAGTCTCGTCAATCTCCGAGATTTTGACGAATCCCGTGTAAGTGGTGCCGAAATAACATTGCAATTTCTTTCTATAATTTATTTAGCATAATGCCTCATAAATCTGAACAGTTGAATTACACAGATATAAAGAGAATATGAAGAAAACGGCAAGGCTTTTCAACGATCGACCCATGAAACCCGTGGATGAAGCTACATGGTGGATTGAATATGTACTCCGAAATAATAACACATCACACATGAAACCATTAACCATGAATCAATATTGGTTCCAACGTCGGCTGCTTGATGTCTGGGTATTTATATTCTTGATTTTAATGCTTGTACTTTTCATTGTTATATACTTGTCGAGAAAATTATTCACATTTGTCATTTCATTAGTTCTCGGAAGCAAGCGTAATAGCATTATTGGTAATAGCGCCGAGCGTGCAATTAAATCGAAAAAGTCCAAGAGATCATGATAAACAATGGAAAATAACAAGCAATAACTTTCAGAAGTTTATGTGTGTTGTGAACGGAAATTAGTCATCTGGCATTGCGTAAGCAAATCTCGGCATAAGGTACTTACTGTTTGCTTATGCGTCCTTTCTTATTGAGCATTCGGACGCCTTCTTTATTCCATGTTTTCACATCCAAGATTACATACTGAAAATTTTTACCGAAACCGAATCGCCTGTGATTAAATGCGATGCTATAATAAGCTTAACTTTATGATTAAAAATCGTCTGACATTGAACTTCACACGTCATCTACAAACAGATCTTCCATTTGCATCATGTTGGGGTTTCTCATTAGAACATAATAGCCTTGCATTGCATTAGAACTGGATTTTCATCTCTGATCTAGTCGAGATTTGTATAACAATAACAATAACTATATCTGGGTTTGCAGAGATTTGGGTATCACCTTGTTATTGCGATCTGGGTACTAGATAGGCGTGGCTCTCATTTAAATTCTCTAACGTAACGTGACAGTGCATCTTAATTGAATCCAGGATACTATTAATAAAATATATTAGCTTAACTGCACTGCGATGGTGGTTCGACGTCGAGGCCGATCACAGCTGAGCCAGTGTAATAAGTGATACTGAATAGTGTGGTACCATAATTTACAAATTACGAGGTGGTATACCAGTTCCCTGATTTAGCTGTTCACACGTAAAATTTCAGTGATATTCAAAAGTTATTATATACTGTTAATAAATTTCTGTGGGCGCGGTTAAGTGCTTACGGCACTACCTACCTAATTCCATCACATTTAGTGTCGATTAAACTGTCCTAACATGACCGTTGTTACCCAGAATTCAGACTTTTCCAACGCAAAACCTCATATCATAACCATTTCGGACACTGTACAAATGTCTGGAGACAAAAAACATAGCGCTGTTGTCCTTGTTACAAAGGAAAAAGACGCTTACGCTACTTTCCCGGAAGTTCCTGCAAATGCTCATCCGTCTTTCAATACCAAATTCATGCTGAAACCACCCACCGTTCGCTGGGTCAATTGGTATTGTATTTGTGCTATTCTGGCAGTTATCGTGCTCTTAATCATCGCCGGTGTCGTTCTGGCCACCTGGGACTCTAGTGGTGGCATCGAGAAGCATAAGGCAGGTGACGGGGTCAAGGCATTACTTCATAATCCACACAACAGGAACGGATACCAATCACCATCGGCCAGCAATTCGTGGTGATCTAGACAGCCACCTCAGCAGCTAGCTACAATTATTAACTGAAATGGAGACAGTCATATTCCACTCCCAAAGGCACTTTACAACGGCGGAAGTTTGACCACGTTATTTTTGTAAATGCATTTTAAACTTTATATAATTACTCTGTTATCTAAGCCATATGTGCTTACATCTAATTGTACAGGTACGGAAACTAACTAGAAACTGATAAATGAAGTTACTAGTAATCTTAAATATTTTTATAAAATATACCTCCTTATGTACCATTTTCTAATAAAAAAAAAGACAATTCCCAGATTTTTATAAGTTGAAAAATAAATAAATCAATCACCCATAATTATTCTTGGAGTCGGAGCGTATTTAATGAAGCATTGTACAATGAACTGAACACAAATCAATGACAGAGGTGTATAAATAATACAGGGTGGTTCAAAACTTGAGATTCCAGATTCTAGCAAGCAGGTAGGCAGTATTCGGACGGCAGTGATTCCATTGAGTGTTGAGTCGTTGTTGAATTGTGAAGCAAGTCCCCGGGGGGTCAGAAGTCAATTTAGTAATAGTAGCGACGTACAGTGGGGGTGTAACGGGGGATGTATGAGCTGTACAAACTTGTGCTGTAAGGGTAGCTGTAGAGACTGTAGTCGGGGTAGCGCCGGCGCGTGTCCCGATGAGAGTACCAATGAGAGTTGTAGGGGTCACGCAAGTAGTTGTCCGTCAAGTAGTCGTTGAGTGGCCAGAACCGTCGTCCATATGAGTAGAAGGGTGGGAGGGTGGAGGAGTAGCCGTAGTTAGACGAGTAGTAGCCCAATTTGGAATACCGAGGCGTGTAACCTCCAAGGACGCTATTCGTATAACGGCTCAGCCAATAGTCGTCCGACTTCCGAATCGCCTCCTTCACGCTTGCTGAAACGAAATAGAAAACGTTCAAATGTCACGGAACCTGGAGCCGCGCACGGCCTCGATCTCCGCAGCGAGCCGGATTTTGCTTTGTCTCTGTGAGGAGCAAGGGCGAGATGGGTCGCTGCTGAGCCGCTCGCTCTCTCTTTGGCGCTGCACAGCTGCCGCTTCTCAGAAAAGTCCAGATATTATTGCAGTATTCGAATTACAATGGAAATTCCTTTAATTTGGTATATCGTATGTCAATGTACGGTTTTCTAAAGTCCAGTTTAACAGCTGGAAGAACGAATATTCTACCTTTTTCACTATTTTGCGCTGCACAGCGGTCGGTTTTTTAAAAAGTCAAAATATTATTGCACCATTAGATTCGCAATGAAATTTTCTTCAATTTGGTATATCATATGTCATTGTACGGTTTTTGGAAATATGACCTGGAAGGGGGCGAAACATTTCGTGTCACCCTGTACATAACCTTAATCTTAACGTAACTAATAGAAATGTATCGATTATTCCAGCTTTGTACACATGCAAATTAACCCAAGTCGTGTGTGAAGTGAACTACAAAGCTTTGACTGTGGAAGTCCTGAGTGCCGTGTTACGTGTAAATACCTTAAATAGGTAACATTTTATTAAATTCTTTACCCTTCCTAATTTAGAATTACGTAGAATGTATTTTGGTACCGAGGAGCTCTTGACCCTTAATTTAGGAGTTACGTAGGATTTAGTTACGAAAGTTGATAGTAGTTTGGTTTATCATCAGCGAATTTATTTGACATGCACATATGTTAACTAACTAGAAATGGTTTACAGTCATTCAGTAGTTCGGTTTATTAAAAATCAGAATGCCCGAAATTATGTATCGGTACCAGTTTTAGAGCAATACAAGAAGGCTTAACTTCATAACATATAAATGGCGTGAATCAAAAATTCTGAAATATTTTAAAATGAAATTGCACTTATACTAATGCACAATTTCAATTCTGGGTCAAATTACTCTACATGAAGAAGTGTATATGCATCAATTAGTTCAATTTGGTTGACTAACAAATAATGATTACTGTTTTATCCGGTCTGTTTTTTTCGATACCAGTGTGTTCCTGGCACAAAGCCAGACGGAAACTATTCTTGTCGAGGCATCCATCTATACATGCATAGATACATACAAGATAATGAATTATGTCAAATTGTCAATATGTAAGTGCCAATTGCCAATCACTTTATAGAATAACTCGTACCTCTACCCCATACTGTACTCTTAGTAATACCCTTACATTGTGCATTATTGCATTTGCGTTTAAACCCTCAAGAACCGAATATTTAGTTATCACAATGCTGGAATGGTCACTAGTATTAGTGCTACTGGTAATTGGTCAGTCGACACAGCAAGGAAATCCAATTTCCATGAATATTTCTTATTGTGAAGGGGACAAGTTCAAAATGTTGACTCATGACGAGTGTCCGTATGGTATTAATTTCGGGGCCAAGAAACCGGATTGTATCTGCATCAATGGAGTGTAAGCAAATAATTAACCAATAATGGACTCAAAATTTGTACAACCAACCGTAATTAATGTATTTCTGTGCAAAGAACCAACAATTTCAAAATTGAACCAATAGCTCATTACTAAACACTAGCATGTGCAGCCATGGGAACCATGGCCCGTCGCGTTGACGCGTGTAGTTGTTTACAGACGTTAATTCTTCAAAAAATTTAAAAAATCTTGAATTCCAATTTTGAATTCGTGGTGT
>JAQFYT010000768.1:0-21200 GCA_034694925.1 Ceratophysella denticulata
AATTTGTAAAGTACACTAGTTAAATTTATACAATAATTGACAATTTAAAATTTACACTAGGCTATATACACTAGGTACACCGTTAAGTTTTATGGTTTTTTAGATTTTTTGGACCATAATCAAGAATTGTACAAGATTATGTACAGAATTTATAAACATTTCCACAGGGACAACTGCATAAGCGGTTGGAGTAGGTACGTTAAAGTTTAAAGCCTTTAAGTGGTACACACTGAACGGAGTTAGGACCTAACTATAGAGTATGTACCTACACAGTTAAGTAACCTCGGAAATTCATAAAATATACATTACGTTGAACAGTTAAAATAATACAAATAAAGCTTTCACTGTTTATATGGAGTTCCATATAGTAAACCGGAAATTGAGTCTACGACCAGCCTCCAGTGAGTTTATGGAACAGTTCTTCATTCAGCGTCTGACTCGCGTCCTTTGATCGTAGCGATAGGAAAATATAACCACCAATGAACTCATGAACTACTTTACAGTCCGCCGAAAGACAGCTGAAACTAATGTTCTCGTCATCCAACTGAATCATCATCATCTTCACTTCCCAGTTCACGTTCCAGGCCTGGAATTACAGAATTAGGATTTTGTAGCAAAATCGAAGGTGTTGGTGTGGTTTATGATACATGTATCATCATATCGCATAGAATCCGCACATTTCAAAGATTCGCGCAGTAAGTTTTTGAATGAACGCATTCGACACAAGCTGAATCGGTACTGCGTCGATTTCTGATGGGTAAGGACAACGCAACAGCTCTAGATTTCAAATAATACGCTCACCTTCATTGTGTTATACCGCCATGTTTTGTAGTGATCTCCTGTATTGATGTCCATTCTCATGATCCGATTGAAGGCTACACCGAGTAGTTCGTCCTTCTTCTGACCCGTGAATTTGACTACAAAAAGTGAGAGCCCGAAATCGGGCAATGACTGCCATGCCTTGATGTAGTTCATTTTGGCTTCTATTAGGTTACAATCCTTGACGTTCGCGTGTGCTTCGAGAATCCTCTGGGGCAACTGTAGTATTGGAATTATGAATTACGTTAATGATATTCGAAAATATTCACGATGTTAATTTAACGCATTTCAAAAATAAGTTCCGAATTACCTTGCCCTTAATTTTCTTCAAAAATCTCGGTGCGACGTATTCCTGCGGCGTGATTTCAAACGCAGAAGGATTAATAGCTGGTGTTGGAGCTCGATGCTGCATGGCTAAAAACGTTTTAATGGTCTTGACTTCTGTGTCGTACGAACTGTCAGCAAGAGTTTTTCCTTTGGAACCCAATTTGCAAGCCGCCATCCATTTGGCATATTGTTCTTCCTAAATATGGTACACAAATTAGCTAGGTAGTTTGTTTAAAAGCAATATACAAAGATGTACGTACCGAGTCACAACGAATCCAATATTCAGACATGCCATCAGGTCCCGGGACCTCTAACTTTATCCCGTACTTAGCCTGAGATAAATTGACGTCCGGTGTCACTTCCGAGCCACGCAGGCTAATTGAAAATGCGGACTCCGGATCTCCCTTTGGTTTAACAAAATTCAGGTTGAGGTCCCTGCAGGTCACATGGTATTTCTTGAAAGCCTTCATCGTGAATTTTTTGGGTCTGGAAACATAAATCAGAGAAAATGTATTGTACAATTATCTATACATATTTTGTGTTCTTCTGTTATCTTCTAGCTCATTAGTTGATACCGACATGACATATTTATTGTTATTGCTTTTGCTTTCTCACTTCATAACACGGAGACTGTCGGCCAGCTCTGGTACATGCATCATATTCCGGTTATTTCCTGTCGAGGACGAGCCTTCCAGCGTGATTTGTAAATCATTCAGAGCCGCGTCAATGTCATCTTCTCCGCCATTTGCAATGTCGGGTTGCGGTATGTTTGCCTGTAGACTGACTTGCAACTAAAGAAAACCAAATATTGATAACTTATGTTTACCTGACTTTTCAGTATTTCAGCAGTTTAAACATGTAAGAAATTACAACTAACCTGTAACGCCGCGAACATCAGCATTTCTTCTTCTGTGCAATCAATTTCTTCGTTCAATAATTGCCACCTGGCTTGTTCATAGAGTTGATTGATTCGAACCGCATCGTACTTGGGGTTGAGGTCATAGAAGGAGTAAAACTTGAATCTTAGCAAAAGTGTGTCCAATTCCCGAACACCTTGTTCCATAATTGACAATGAAGAATCGAGCCACCTACAATTTCAATATTCTAAGAGTTAGTCAACGGCTTAATATTTAAAATTCTCACATTAACATGAATATTGCTGACTTACGCAACGTTCATTCGAGCTCTTTCCAACAGATTCTTCGGCCGTAGCATCTTAGCCCGTTGGTCGTTAGGTACAGGAGGCGGGGTCATGGCCAAAGCTTCAATTTCAACGTCGTTATACCCGCCATTAATGTGATTCGGCGTGGGAGAATATGACCCGTTCAAATTCATGGTACTATAGGGTGAAGCGTTGTTCCATCCACCTCCAGACCCCCCAGAGCCCATGGGGGAACTCACGGGAGTCGTTTTAGACGGGGATCTGACGGGTGCACAGAGAAAACGTTCCCCATATCCGTTGCTGCTCCCGGAACTACTGCTACTTCCGGTGCTGTGATTGTGCCGACTGTACATAGACCCATTTGATTGGGACGAGGCAATGAAGGTGTTTGTGTCGGGGGGTGGGAGCGGAGATCGTCCGCGAATTACTTCTTCCGCATGCGTGATTTTCCTACTTCGCATCTGTGTGTAGTTCTGCTTCAAGTGTTCGTTCGCTAGAGGGCGACAGAAGGAGAGTTCTTCTGGGTGACGGATTCCTATATAAATAAATCATCAAATATTTAATTTATGTTTAAACAGCAAATGAGATCAATTTAATTTCGATCATTGATAGGTATCCATTGCCTAAAGCTTGCATATTATATGTCGACAAATATTGAAAACCCGCTTTCAAATGCAGAAATAGCAATGACGTAATTGATGTCAGCGCACAGCGCCAGCTTGACCATGAACCGGATACTAAACAAATATGTACCATCAAGTGTTGTTTTTGAGAATAATCAAAACTGGATACACAAAAATAACTGTACACACGAATGCTGCTGAAATCGACTTAGGCAGCATATGGTCCATCTCAAAGAATTCCATGAAGTATTATCTCTTACGCAAATAAACGTAAGCTACTTGAAACTTGAAACTGAATGAGTGGGAAAATGATAACTGGAAGGTAAGCAAACTAATTCTTTTCCAAATAACGATGTTCAAACTTATAACACGCACATAACACCTGTCCTACACTCTCACGTTCTCAGCAGCGCATTATATTTCTGAATTTTTTTGACAACAACACGGAAAATGCAACCCAAAACTTACGCAATATGTAAACTGTGTTACAGAAAATACAATATTGAATGATTTTCGCTGATTTATTCCAACTGGACCTCAGATTAGATATTCAACTTGGTGGCTCCTTGTATCACCAGTAATAAGACACAACGGACAATATTACAATATAATACGTTTGATCGAAGTGACCCCATTGGCAAAGCTCAAGTTACGTGACAAGCGAGAACTTTTTCGCGAATTCCGTTACACGTGCTATTGAACAGCGGTTTCAGTATAAGTAAGTATTCTTCGATGTCATAAACAAAATATGATCCAATATGAAATATAATTTGATTTGCAAGAATGATTAGCGCTGGTTGTTGAAGCGAATCTGTATAACGGAAATTGAACGTCAAACCGTCAAAATGTACCTTCAATTCCGCAAGCGAGTATATTAATTTGGCATCACTCTGATTGTGAGTTCTGTGATTAAAGCATATAGGCATGTACATAAATGTGTGTATTATTTCAACACATGAATACTGATTGCAGTTAATCAAATGTACAAGGCTTAGTGCCAATCTTCGATATTAAATAAAGAAAAGAGTAGTTGGTGCCAGAAATATATCAGGAGAGTGTACGAGTGGAAAAGGCTGACAGGGCTAATTTTGATTAGAGACTCAATCCTGATGACATGACGTGATCATTAATTAGAGTTCATGTGATAACTCCTGACACCACTCACTCCCGCGCTTAGGTCTAATCAGAATAAATTCAAGGCGTCGACCATCTATTTGTTAACTACATTTTCCTATTAGAAACTTGGCCCAGAACCCACATCATGACTCGGAATATTCATCAATTCCAAGACTTCAGAGGAGATTTATCAACAAAACTGTCACTGATTTCGTTCCAATGCGTATTCTGGTTGTAAAAATAAAGTGAACTGAATTAGGCACAACTTCAAATTGAGCTTATGCCTACTTATTAACTTTCCACTATGAAAGCAGAAAATCAGATGAAAATCCAGCGAATACGCAAAATAGCGAAAACGTGGAACAGCGCGATTCTTCTTACAACAGCTATAAACTTAGAATAGACTTTTGCATCATAAAGTTTATTCAAAGCTAGAGTAGAAAAATTGCATTTTGCAAGCGTTTATGGTCACACAGTGACACTGCAGTTCATTGACTTGACCTGGTTGAATTAATTTGATGATGCAAATGCTGATGCCCCAGAAAATAACCGTAGTTAGGAATAATACTGGAATCCAACACACTCAAACCTGCCATTGGAACATCATAAGTTAAATAGTTACCTAGTTCTTTACAGAGCTGGACGACCGAGTTGAAGGTTTTAATAGAAAAATCTACTTTACACTGCAACGTCCTTCTATCTGGTAACTGTACGTTGAGCATCTGCAATAGTAAAAAATGAATTAGTTCCGGAATTCAAAAATTTTCACCATGTCAAATTTGGAAATAGATTGATCTGCTTCGAAAATAAGCATAGTCACGAGTTATGTACAGAATATGATGGAATATCTCATCCGTCTTAATTCTGGTATAATGTGGCTTACTTTGTGAACAGGCGTGAAGTACAGCATGGCATCTGCCTGAACTCCGTACTGGTCGAGTGTGAAGCGGGTTCGGGTGAGCCAACTATTCCGTTCTGGCCACCAAAGGGCATGGTCAGACCAATCCATGGAAATCCCTGTAATTCAAAAAAATAGAAAACTAATTTTAAACTTCGATCAATCAATCAAATCCGGATCTACATCCAACTGAATTCCCATCATTGAAATTCAAGATTTACATGCTGACAAGGGAATGTTAGATCTAATGAGCCATCTGGTCATTATTGTTCAACAGTCAATGCTCAATTGCTGGACAACACCCACGACGAATGATGACAAGGATCAGCTTGTACTGTTGTAGAATTGTTACTACAACAATGCCTAACTCAGACCGTACGGGCGACCCACGCAGATACCCAATTTATCTTACACCATGATTTACATCTACCTATATGTTATGTATCTGCAACATGCATTTAAGTGTATACCCTATCTGTCGATTCTCGAAGCTCAAATTGACCACACCATAAACACGCCATGTATTCAGAACTTATCGTACATATCGTACCATTTCCTTTTCAGCTCCTTAACGAAATGAGAGAGTGCACATTATTGGACGGATTGATAGATACTGCAAGGTAGCGGCGTGCCCATTGCACGGTGCCGGACGATAAAATTCAAAAATTCTTAAAACAATTTATAATTTTCGCATGAAAGTTACACCGAACTGCCATTAGTGAAGGATTGCAAGTTTATAAATTTAAAAGCTTGCAATAAAACAACCAGTACAATAGCAAAAATACATTAGGTTAGTACAAGAAACAGGTAATAAAGTTTGGTGTCATGGTGTCTTCCCCAACCTGGACAGGCACCGCCCCCTCGATGAGTCCATATGAAGACATTAAGATTACACTAGGTACACATTAATTTAAGCATGTTGTATATTGTTCGTGTAGGAATAAGGATTCCCTCCCAAAGACGATAAAAGTTCCTAATTGGGCTGACTGATTGACCTCTACGGATAGCCAAACAATGCGTGGGCGGTTGGAGATCAGCAAAAAATATGTGAAAGATACGAAAACTTCCAAATAAGTCGAGCAGCCAAATTCAGTCAAAGTACATAGAACTAGTGCCTTTACCACGGAACAATACATACCACACTACTTATACTGTGGCGTACAACGTACAATCAAATGTCAAACTTACAATGGGATAATACGAATCCGCACAGTAAAACTGCCAAATTACAGAGGACCAATGAGCTATACTATTATCAGTAAGCTGTGCATATTTAAGAATACAGACCAAACCTTTCATTCATATACGAGATAAAGCATATTATTTATTTTAAGTTTTAAGTGTAGAAGAATTACTGAGTTGTCAGCATTACGAAATATTACCCTTGTCTGCTGAATAATTGTACGCAGAGGCTGAAGTATAGAAATTCTGTTTTGGTGCGTGCGGTGAACGCCCGTTCTAACAAACACGTGTGAAACATAAACTACGAAAAATTGTCGTAAAATTCTTTACAGTGAACAGACGATGGGGACAGGACGCCAACTTCAGAATGTCGATTTTAGTGGTTCTTTCGGTCCAGTGTACCGTTATGTGTGGTTGCATAATAAGCATAAAAACAAAGAATTATGCAAGAATGCGCTACGGTATCGGTATTCCTAAGAATTCCACAATTAAGCGAAAATTTATGAAGTAGGTACCTATTGAAATTTTTTAATGATGAGCGCAAGTGCTAAGATGTGTAGATTCATTTGTGTCAGAACTGTCAAATGATCTTTTATGACGCCTGTTGTTCATATATACTGCACATATGAACTGCAGTGCAAAGAGTAATTTACACCAAATTTTGTCTAAAATGAGCTTCAGCTTCCCAGTCATTTCTCATTTCCAAAGATACTTTAGCACACCAAGAGAGTGCACGCCGAGCTGACAGGTTTACATTGATGCTCATTAAATTGTTGGATAAGGATCCCGACAAGTGTGAGCATGAAATATATTTTTAGCTCCATATGCAAAGACTATTTGCTAAGCATAGACTATGTTTTTCCCTGAAAGGTTAATCTTAGCTAAAGTCAGTAAAAAATGTTCCTGAATTGCATCCTAATTCGCTATCCAGAACAACTTCCAGATACTTCTAAATGATTTCAAAAGTGCCCAAAAACAAAAACGCAGAACATATTCAAATAATCGTTCAAACCCTAGCAAAAGTGAAAATAGTATCATTATGGAAACTCTAATTACATCTACAAATTCGGAATTCCAGAAAATGTGTAGCGTTTCACACTTTTTCCACACTATTTATTTGAACAAAACTATTTAGGATTGAATTACGCTCCCTGAGCGTCCTTAATGACAGGAATACGAGGGTTGACGTTGATATGTTGGTCACAACAGTGTGTAGCGTCTGGTTGGAGCTGGAGACATGGTACATGCTACAAAGTTGGGAAAGAATGCAGAGGCTGCTGCGCTGGAGAACGAGGGGTAATTTGTGTCGCCAATTACACCTCACTTGTATCCTTCCAAACTTCCTATCAAGTCCGCTTCGGTACTCAAGAAAATGCTTAAATAGTTATCCGTTTATGGGATTGTGTTGCCATTTCGTGTGACTCCATATTGCATAAAGGGTTCAACGTATGTCGAAGGTTATCGCTTAATGACGCTTAATTTTTACTTGTCTAAATTTGTAAGTAAGTAAGTTGTGTTACTACATGTAAGTAAGCAAGTACTTATCGCGAACATCGATATTTCGAATCTTTCGCGGCAAAGTCTGTAATAACCGCTGGGTTACTTTTGTTCCAACTGAATGAACCTTTCAACTGTTGCTTTATGGCCTGAAATACTACGACATGTACTAGTCCATGGTAGATTAAGCTAACGTGGGTAGAGTGAAATCCGTCCATTATGAATGAGGTAGTGGAGAAGACGGATTTGAAACTTGGTCGTTGTGTCTAATGTCATTTCCAGTTCCTTGCAGGGCAGAAGGGTGCCCATGTCCATGACGGACTGACACGGTCTCAATTCCAGACGCTGAAGACGTCGACCCAAACTAAAAACCTCCGACGTCTCATCTTTAGTCCTATTATCTGCTTACGGCAGCTTAACCCTGAAAATTCTGGATATCAAACGTTTCTGCCAATTGCAGCAACACTAAAATGTAACTAAATGGACAGGTTATTTATTTAACTTTAAGTAAATTAAACCAATACCTAATATATATTGGCCTGTTAATCTAAAATAGTGAAAGTGACAATTACATAACGTATAAGCTCGGCTCTGGACTACAAACCTCAACTTAGAACTTTTTCGTTTTTTTTTGTGATTTTTTTCTAACACTGTTATTTTTTTCAGTGCAGACCAGAAGTCCCAGAATGTCGGAACCTCGAAACCCGGACCACTTTCAGTTTTATGGACCTATATTTTTTATGCTTCTCGGGAAGGAACTCAGAAGGAAGTTGAAGAAGTGAGTCCATACTTGGTTGAGTATCCTCACTTCTCGGAGAAACAAATAATCTCGAGTTTATAGATTTAGCTGACTCCTTCAAAAAATGTTTCGAAGTCAGGACAGTCATTAAAATGAAAGAGTATCAACATCAACAGTTAACGTTGACACCCATGGTAAAGATCCGGACTATTTGTAGCCCGGGCTGGTGCCAAACTAGAGCCCAAAGTACGTTGTATCCATTTCCACTTAAATCATTGCGTATTATTGCCGCAAAACCTAGTCCAGCAAGGCGTATTTTAGAAATAAAATTTCAATAATTTAAATAAAAATATTGATTTTTTTTAAATAAACTGGATTTATCTCGTTTTTGATCCACCTTGTGTGCTTGTATCTTCTACCAAAATTGTGGTATGGAATTAAATTTTAGAAAAAACATAAGATACATCCATGTTCTTCTAAAAACAAATACACATAGCGTGCTTTTAGTAGGTAACCCGCGAGTTTCCAAAAAAACGTTTAAATTATGAGACAATCCTCTCACTTCCCAATTCCTTACTTGGTTGTAAAACAGAGAAGAAAGATATAAAATATCTCGCCTCTCACACATATTATTTTGATTTACACGAGGGCACAACTCGTAATAATTCCAATCTTTACTACCTTTTGCTCTTGAAAGCTCATCCAAATAAACAGACAGAGCCAAGGCTGACACTGAACAAGCAAATGATTTCAGAGAACATTCCACAGTGAAACTGACACTTCCATAGTCGGAAAAAGCAAAACTCCATTAGTCCGTTGAACTATGTCAACTTCAATTAATCTTATCTTAAAAGGTTATTCTGTTCTATACGATGAGGAGGGTATCTAAATCTGAAAGTTCGTTTACATTGGAAAGGCATCAATTAGGACTTTAGCACCAGCAGCATATATGCAGAATGCGGAAGTCTAATGTGAAAGTCGATGATGAGAAATAAATGCGTTTTACATTATATAGCATCCCTTTACCTTCACTTCTGCTTCATTACATCAATTCACTAAAATGTAATTTTATATATTGAAATTAAGCTAAAACTTTTTCATGATTTATTTACTCTTCCACTTATGAATAGCTTGGTTTTGGTTTTGGCATAGCTTGTCATTATGAGCAAATATCCAAGAAGTAGAACTAGACGTCTCAATTACATTACGAAATCAATAAAAATGATAGTATGAAAACCGACATGTTAAGTTAAAATATTACTCTTCTTCGTGGAACCCGGAAACAAGTCAGACTACCCGGGACCGGATTTAGGCTCAGATGATCCACACTTCTTTTCTTCTCGCTCTACTTAAACTTTCCTAAAGGTCTATAGTCAAATAAACTACTTCTTTTTTGCTTATGCATATGAAATCCTGGAACCCAAAGTGCTCTGAATGTGACTACTATACGGCTACTATCGTAAAAGTTCATCGTTGACGAAAAAAAGTTTTTACGGAACGGATGACATTTCTGTTTTTGTCGTGGTACAGTCTAGGCTAGGAGAATCTATAATCTACGCAGATAAAGTTTTTTGCTATCCGTGTATTCGTTGGATGTCTTACTGCAAAATCGTGAGCGTAGTACGTATACCCTTACGTATATAATGTCGACCAACACTGATTCGTATGACCAGGATATACAAATACCTTAATACTTGTCGAAAGCGTGCAAAAATTCATATTTCGCTTTGGTCATTCAATCTTAACGGAATATTGAGATAAGCGAATTCGTTTATATGTAGGTAAACATTTTGGAAACAGCGCTTTGTACTGTACTGTACTGACCAGGCAGACCGTAGGAAAGCCAGATTCAATTTATCCGTGATATTGTACTGTAAATAGCTGGACAAGCGCATTGCCAAACTACCACTACGCTCTCCCAGTAGCTCCATGAAGATGTGAAGCAGGAAACCGAGGGTTGTTGGAGGGTTTATAGTTTGAGTACTTTACTGAACTGACTTTGAAGAGTAAACTTGTCGAAGAGTTGGAAAAGAAAATAATTTTGATCCTTGGGCCCCGGAATTCCATTCATTGATAGGGTGAGTGAAGTGAGAAGTGATAGGGAGGCAAAATAAGGCTCAAGTTTAGGTTTCGGAAGATTCTTAAAGTAGGTAGTACAGTATGCAAGTATTTAGCCTTGCAAGTACCATGAACTTTTTCTCACCCTTTTTCAAGTGCTGCGGAAGGGACCCTTTAGTTTTCTCAAAAAGATTTCAACATTTAATTCTTTGGTTTACTTACACTTTCCTGATGAGTTTACTACATAGGTACTCTTTTATCTTTTGTGGGAGTTAGCGCGGGAATTTGAATTGTGGCGATTTGGACAGTGACAACATATGTATATTTGCCGCCTCCACAGAAAATTATTAGCAACATGAATAATGACCTTTAAAGTTGTCTTAATTATAATACATTAGTTAAAATGTCAATTTGTAATCAAATTATAATTGTTTTATACAGTACCAAAGGTTCCCACACATGGGACGCAACTTGCTCCGACACCATGGAGCCATCGTATCCACCCGTCACTGCAAAACTGTTGCTTTTCTGTAAGATATGAAGCTATAAAAAATTGCTGGCGGTACCAGCTCAAAAATTTCACTCAATGCTTGACGACAATCGCGCGCGTGATGCTATATAGATTTAATATTCGTTCAATATGAATCCGACGCCACAACATGAGATTTGTCCACGTTTAAAGGACCGAGCAAATAGTAACTTACGAGAATGAAGCGTTGTTGGGGTAAGTAGTGTAACTCCGTGGCTATTATGCCTTTGAGTGAAAGTACAAGAATTTCCTTTGTATCCATTGGTGCTAGACGATAATGTATATTTGTTATGGAATACACGCCAAGCGGAGTAGGACAGAGGACATTAGTTCTGGCTCCAGTCAATGGCGTTGTCAGAGGAAAAGCCGAAAGTTGGTCATGGGGCATTGATCTTTCCAGATCATCTCAAACACTCAAGTGTGCTACTTCCAAGCCCAGTAATGGATTATTGTGACAGTTTGGAAATGTCTCTGTAAGTACAAGTACAACTCAGGCACTTTCATATGGAATTTGACGTAGGTACACTATAAATTAAGATGTGCGCTTATCTACTCGAGCTCCTTAAATTTGCATGTAAAACTACATACCTATATGAAGAACTTGGTTCGTGTAATTCTTTTAATCCAGATTAATCAAAATATTTATTTTGCTTCATTTAAAGGAGTAGCATATAATTGGATTTCGGATATAATCACGCGAACAACCCTCGTGCATTCGGCAAGCAGTATTTAGCTGTAATTCTAAAATAGCTCATAAGCACAGTAGGAACTCGTTTTAAAACAACACTGGACTATTTTTATGACGAGCCAAGACTGCCAAAGTAAACAAAGTGAAACAAACACTTGATATTCATCTAACTAAAACACAGCATCATTCATTAAGGACAAGTCAGTTTGTAGATAGTCTACCTAAGGTATGTCGTAAGTCTTATATAAATATGGAATCAGGAACTAGGAAGTATTTTATAAGCTTAAGATATTTATACTTTAAACCCATTAATATTGTATTTCATGGTGGACTCACTTCGGCATCGGGTATTGTACAAAAACAATTTCAATTTCAGTATTTAATTTACAACATCACCGGACTCGGCGTTTGTTAAAGCTCAAGGCACAAAGCACCCGGGTGTAAATAAACCGTTAACTTACTTCAAAAATATCATACAGTCTGTAACGGCGGTTAGAATTCCAAGAAGGGTAAGAAGCCAATCGAAATTCAACCCTTTTTATAATCTTCCTGTTTTGAAGGTTTTATAAACTCTTAGTATACCGGCTTAGCTTACACTTTTCAAAAAAGGGTTCTGATACGAATCAAGACAAAAAACAGCATGCATAATGCATAAGTAACAATGATCACATTTTTAAGTAATTGGATTTTTTATGCATTTGTCGGTGATTCTCTGAAATATTGACTACAATTTATGACAAAATTCAAACGGACCGAATTTACCGTAGAGACCTTCACCAAATTTCATTAGCACCCAGGATGGACTCATTAAAGCCGAAAAAGGACATCCACGATTAAGATGCGGCAAGGTCGTTCATTTCTCCAAAAGCAAACTGCATTGCCGCCTCGGCCCATTTGGTTTTGATTACACAATTCATTACGTCGTCGTCTACCTGAGCGTCTCTGTTTTGTGTACCTACACATTATTCCATTATGCCTCGACCAAGGCCCCGCAGGGTGTTCGTACCAATGCAATATTCCCAGTGCTATAATGCGGATGTACACATCCAAGTGCCTATACACCCAGAACCAAAGCTTAAACTCAAAAACTCAACCAAAATCTGATGTCACCCGGCCCAAATGGTACTGGAAAGGCTTAAAACTGGTTCAAAAGCTCATAATTAGCTTTAATTGAGCTCATTTCCGAGTGTCACCCCTTCTAAATTCATTCTAAGAGTGTTTAAAATGGAATCAAGACTTTATCTAGTCCCATAAATCCACGGATTTCAAGGCACTGTCGCCACTAATCTTCCCCTGCTAATCTTCACTGATCCGGTTGAAGGAGAGAAGATGCGAATGCAAATATTCAGCTATGGCTAAGGAAACTGGCAGTAAATTGAAATGAATGACAAGGAGTACGCATTTTAGCTCAACTAGTAGGTACATTCCATTCAGCTGAGTCTGTTTACACATGAACGCCTTTGAACGGGTTTACAACCTGAGACGATTAATGGGAATTGTGAATATTTGGATCAGTGAAGGTTTTAGGCTTTTGGAGGAGTCAGGGCAACCCAGGGCACCTTGCCAACCTCCCGACACCTTTTATGGAAGGACGGAAGGGTGGCCTCCCTCCACGGCACCCACACACATCTCGGCATGACATGCTTTGCATATGTGCATAAATCAGATGGCCAGACTCATAATATTTACTGTCAGTGTCACCAAGGAAATCCCTATTGTGTTCGTCATTCGTCATATTCTACTATTTTCTTGAATACGAAAAAAATAACCAATGAAGCACTTATTTGCCGAAATCTGAACGTAATTCAAAGCGCCGAATGCTGAATTGAGGTAGAACCAAACGAATCTTATGTAAATAGTCACGTTTAAATGAAGTGGATCTTATCCGATCCTAATCTCGAATCATGAGAAAGTATAACGACAACAGCGTGGGTATTTAATGAAGCTTTATACACTTGTAAGCACCAAATCGGAAGATCTGTAAGAAAAACATAAAACTACCTAAAATTAGATAGGTATGGAAAGAAGTTGAAAGACAGACAAATGTATTGAGATCCGGAAGCGGAACAAGAGTTCTTGACTATTTTCATCGAGTCAAAATGAGAAAGCCCAAGGCCCGCCAGAATGGATTAGGCCTCTTCATTTCGAGACAAGTGTAGACTGTACTACTAATGTACACGTTCAGTCGTTGTTGGAGCCAAGAAAGCCAGAAGGACTTTAAATTGAGGTCTGGGAGTTTCGCTGGCTTTTTTGGATGGGTGCCATGTGCTTTGGGGATAAAAAATAGACAGATTTACCCGTTTGCATATCAGTCCTAGAAATACATAGATTCCCTCCCATTCAAGATGTAAACCGCCGAGAAGTGCAACGGAAGGAAGATAAGATTACCTACAGAATTTGAATTCGGGGTCAATTGGACCCTGGATTTTCGTCTCTTGTCAAGTCAACTTGATTATTAAAATTGAATTATTGTAAAGGTATGTACCTACTACGAATTAAAAAGCTAAATTAGCATCCTGTTCCGAGACTTAAGATGGACCTTCAAATTTGAATCAATTTGAACTTACTTGATTTAGTTATTTTAGTTAGCGTGTGAACTTGATTGCAATCAAAGGAAACTGAAATATCTAGTCCAGTTGAAATTCGCGATTTGTCGAAACTAGTTTCGTTTCAACCCGAACCAAAAGTCACGCAATAAGAAAATCAGGTTCAAATCACCGACGTTCAAATGAGATGGAATTAAATTTGGTTGGACCATAAGTAGGAGTGTGTTTTCAGAGACAACTACGAAGGTATGCTTGTATATATACAGTACCAGACTTTGTAGAAAATAAGTAACTGAAGCCAACAATAATAATTCGATACGCTGGTTTTTAAAAAGTTAAGTCATCCATCGAGAACCAGAATCTAAAATCCAGAGCCAGAAACCAGACTCACTGAAAAGGGAACATACATCATTCTGATTCTGAGGAGCTTCGTGTGTGTTAATCTTAGTGTTCCACGTTGTACGGAATATACGGAATACAAAAACGCCTGGGAGTCACTTTTATTAACGAAAAATGGAACTTCGACAAAATGGCATTAGACATGCACACATTTCCATGTTCATGGATTCAAGAAGCCCTTATCTTATACCGTATGTAAAGGAAATTTATTTCAATCTCAGAATAAGCTCCACGCTAAATACAATCACTCCTCAATTATACGCTTAGATTCATATTCATTCAAAACAATTAAACAGAACCTGGAGCAATAAAATCCGCAATTCGGCAAATACAACTCAAATTGTTGCAAAATGTTCACTTGTCAATACTTTGGACATCTCATTGTCAGGCCAAGCCTGGCACGTAATTGAACGATATCCGTCAATCATAATCAGGTATTTAAGCGTCAATAACAGGTTTCAGCAGCTCGTTATTTTACCTCAACAGTAATTACTATAATCATTAAACCTCCGCATAGTCATGTACAAAACTGGTACAGAATACAGAATTCAAGTTCGAATTGATAAGATAGCCAAAATATAACGTTCAATTGGCATATGTAAAAACGTTTAGTAATTACCAGTTAGCATTTACGCCTCAAAGACTATTATGGCAAATTCTACATGATCAGTTTGCAATGCTTCTTTTTAGTGCCGAACAACATAGCGTTGTGCTCAGGCTTGCCAAATGCCAAATCATATTTGCTACAAACAGTGGAATAAATAAACCATTAAATCTGAAAGATGAAATGCGACTGGAACAGGAATCAGATTGACCAAGGCATCGGCTGTAAAACCACACGCAAAAGATTCATATCATTAACTCTGGCAATCCATTATCCGATCTCTCAGGCAATAGTCAGCTATTAATGGTCCATAACCCTGGTATTTTGGTATGCCTGTAGTGCCCATCCATTCCCATGGGTGCCCTACTTTTGGAAATTTTATTCCTTTGCACGCAACCACCCTTTCCTGATTCTCATTTCGCCACATAACAAACAAATAAACGAGAATACTGAACACAGACACAGAACGACTGAACCAAGATGCGTCCAAAACACCCACGCCCTTTCTTTCCGCAAAAGGCGAAGGAAGATACGTAGGCGCTATTAAATATTCCGTAAATAAATATCGACAGCAGCAAACAAGGCATCCCTTTTGTTCTGGTTTGGCCCATTGAATGCTTGTGCATAATATAATGTTGAATATGATGATTGTGGTGGGTGTAGGGTTCGGTTTATGCTGTGCCATTTGCTAAATCCGAGTTGAGGTAAACAATTCATGTTGGAATTGCAATCGGACAATTCCGCGAGAAATAAGAATATTATAAGTATTTTGGTTGAGATAAGTACACAAAACCGGACATATTGTAGCAAAATATACCATTATGTTATGTTAAAGGGATATTTTTAGGTGATATTAGAAGAAAAAAGAGGGTTTATTAAATTTCGAACGAACTTTCGTCACCTAACCCCAGTTAAAAGAATTCTACAATATATCTAAAACTGAACGATAACGGCAAACGCCAGATTATCATTAACCATATTCATGGTACGTTGGTATACTTGTACATGCCTAGGTACGTATACCCACTATCCCGTATGTTTCTACCATAGCTCGTGCTAAGTATTTAGAATACAGAACTCAAATGTCAAGAGCAAACAGAAAGAAGCCAGAAAACCCTGTCCGTAGTCCAGGCCATGGTCGAGCCTCGCTCACTCCCCGACAAGCGTGAGTCGAGTAAAGTAATACCCGGTGAAAATCAGTCTGACAGGAAGAAGGAGCGAGGGCACGGCCTATTCGAAATAATGAAAACGAATCTTCTGAACGAGCCGCGGAAGATGTAAACAAATCGCTTCTCCAGACCCAAAGCCAAAGACCAGACAGACGGTTTCCAGATTCCGACGTGGAAAAAGTTTTCAAGATTTTTTTTTACTTTGGGGTCGCGTGGCAGAGGCCATAACCGGAAAGTCATGACATATTTCACCCCCGCAGCTAACTCTCTAAACCAACGTGTTGGGAAAAGTTTTGAAGCTTGATTTTGATTTGATTATTAGTTCTGTCGACTACAGCAAGTATGCGTAGCGTAAATAGTGTAACGGGATGACACCGCAGCACGAATAAAAGTTGGAAAACTAGTTGAAAATGAAAATGCTCAGCATTACTGTACGCTTGAATCCAAATGACAAACTAATTAAGGATAATGATCATAAATTGCATAAACCAAATTAGACAAATTTAATTTTTGCGTGTTATTTTCTAGAAAATTAGCCTTACTTTATAAACAATGAATAAATACGGTGCATTTTAACAAAGTTAATTTGTTTCACAGCCCAAATTGTGAATCAACCTAACTAAGCATATTAATCAAACGAATACAAATTATATAGAATAGCAATTATTGTGGTTTTCACTCAGTTTTCTGTTTTCCAATTTACTAAAAGAATAGTTGTCCATCATTGAAAAAACCCTAACTGACAAGTCATATACAGAATTTTTGGTGAGGAAAAAATGGTCTCAAAAGTAAAGCCACATGTGTGGTTCTGTGACCGGAAAACCGTTTTCCGGTTTCCACCCCGCATTTGCAATCAACGATTTTTTTCTCCCTACTCCGAGTTTATTATTACTGACTTCACTTCCAAACTGCAATAAGGGCCCATGCAATCATCATCATTTCTCTTCACTTAGGAGGATAGTATGGCTTTACTAAAGATTACAGTTCATACCACGTGCTAACGAGGCTATGTAGCACAAACCGTAAAAGATTTGCATGTGTCAACTTTCTTATGAATATTTCAAACTTTCAAATTTAAGCTAACGGTGGTATTGGTATTTCTCTAGCAGTTTGTTTTAGAGCCTCGCCCTGACCTCTGTTTATCTTTCCAATAAATCAACATTTGTCCGACATTCCGAAATTTGTCATCAAACACAGTCAACAGTCAGCATGGCATTACGTTAGGTTCTATGGGGTATTGCTCTGTCACTCGTCTGAAATACGTGAATGTATAAGGTATATCTAGCTTCTGGAATTTGTGCCCGGCCCGGGCCCAAAGATCAAGATAAACGATCCGTGGAGTGGAATCTTCACTTTAGTCTCCGATTCCTTATCTGCACGTGCTCCTGGATTGCGTTCACAAAAACTTTTCTGCGAAGAAAGAAATGGATGGATCCATCATAAAAACATGAAAGCAGACGAGAGAGTTTTGATAGCTTTTGTTACGAATCTCAGCAAAACTTCCATTTCCGGCATTTCACTATCGAGCTTTTAGCTCGAATACCTGTCAGGAAGTCAGAAGTAGTCAAACTAACTTAAGCATTATTCGGAATGCTCTTTCGTCAGGAACCTGCAGAGGTGTTTTATTATTTAGTCTGTCAGTACCGTAGCACCGCGCGGCTTTAGTTGTAGTTAACATATAGTTTCGCTAGTTGGATATATTTGGTAAAGGAGAATGCAAATTTAAGTTTTCCCGGTAAAGTATATTACCCTAGCTCCATGTTTACGCAATCCAGAAAAATTGTTCGCTTTTAGGCGCCAAAGCTCAAACTTGACTTGTCGGATAGCCTTGCATTACTGGTAGCTAGAACCGATTTGTTTGTCCTTCATCCCCCTGACATGACACTAGCATGTCGAGTTCCCTCCATCTTTCACGGACTGAAAGTGATGGGTATGAATGAATGTGAAACGAAGAAACCAGAGTGGAGTATCATCTGAAGAAGTTTGTCATTTATCATTTCGGACACTTTGTTGTTGCCCTTTCCGAGTGAGAGCCAGACAATGGAATATAATATGCCCACTTCTTGTTCTTCTTAGAACCGAACCCAAACTCAATCTAGGGCTACCACTACCACTTCCAGCACCCCGGGAACGAAACAAGGACGCGTCTCTTCAACTTGTCCCGGATTTGAGTAAATCCTGCATGCCCACTTCTAGGCTTCGGTTTCCAGGATTCTACGTAATACTTAATGCACTCAAGATGACCATTTTCAGAAAAAGTGTCGCACTGCTGGAGACAGCGATACACTCAAGGGATTAACTGCATATTACAGAGTTACTCAGCGATAAGTATACGGAAATCCATTGGATGTTAGTCGCCTGCCGCAATTTTATGTACAGTACTCTACATGGAATTTCAAGATGCACTTTGAAAATTAGATTTGATTTCCTCTTTTTGCAAATTCAAGTTTGTTTGGGTGAAAACGAAAACCCTCTAATCGGTTAACGTATACCGGTTGAATCTTACAGACCTTATGTTCAGTTCAGGCTGAATGATATGACTTATAACTTCTTCATTTCGTGTCACTTCTTGAATAGGAATATGCAATGGTCGTTTAGCTGTGCCTGTATTTTAAGAAACACGCGAAACCGCCTACACATTGCTCTTGAGTAAATTAGTACATACAAGATTCGACCTTGTTTCATGATGATGATTGGAAAACGGGTAGGCGATATTTGTAGTGTAACCAGCCTAACTTCTGAAATGAGGTCAAATTGGGTGGTCCGTTCCAAAGCGAAATCAATTCCTGAGTAGTGTATGGAGAATGGTTTGGTCAGAGACAAGAGAATCTCTACCCCCGCATTTCGTGAGTTTTTCTCTGTTCACTTAACTGATCTCGTTTCCTCCATCCCCAAAACCTAATCTCACTTTCAATTTCCATTTCCCCATCAAAGGCAATTCAATTAGGTTGAAAGAGATTCGCGAGTTGATATTAGTCCGAACTTTTATGCTCAATCTCCGGCCGAAGGCACTATCATCTCTCGGCTGACTCACTACATAGCACTCCTGCAAATTCAATATTATGTGGCTGGAAATGGGCAAGAACTTTGAGAGTACATACATGACGAAGTGAGTGGAAGAGCAATCATATCACTTTTATGGTATTTGTCTGGGTTCGTCGGAATTAATGACACGGATGGGCCGGGCAGGAGCAGTATCGTTTGACGTAATCATCTCGGTCCAGCATGGACGTTATTAACATTGTGTCACAACCGGATTGCAATTGCAAGTCTGCATGCAATTTGTCGATAACGAATCTGACATTTAGCGTAACTACATAACAAAATTGTTATGAATAACGCTAATTAACGCGTTTCCCATATTTAATCAAAAGTCGCAAATTCTCGTGTAAAATATTTCCAATGACAGATGTCCCGCTAATTACACATTGTCAATTTCATGCATCATGCATGGAACATTTCATTTTCGCATCTTCAATTATCACAGAGATTTTTTTTTACTATTAATCATTTTACGGTAAATTTTGCTTTCATAATTCGTTTCCACATGTAGTAACTGAACAGCGTTGGTTTGACAACAGGATTAATCAGTATTAAAAATATTCCGAGTTAATTAGTGTTTACAATATATGAATTCAATGTCCTTCCTTCTTTCAGCTATGCCGCATCCAATCAGAATTCTGTCAAATACAATTCGCAAGGTACCTGTTTTTAAAGTAATTTACGGTCTACCTACTTGCAGTGCAATGTGCAAATTGTTTTGAGCTTGGTAATGGCGAAATGTAAAAACAGTCTATTGTACAGACGTTTAGCATTGTTTCTGAAATTCTGCATGACTCGCTGATGTGGATGTAAACAACACACGACCAACGAACGACCAAAAGGATCCCCCAGATCTCCATGAATAATTCATAGTTCTGATATGAATTAATTCACACTTTGTCCAATGATCCTGCCCAAGCTCAGAATAGGCTTCGTAAAGGGGAGTGACAAAAACCCACAAAACCGGCATTTAATGTAAGTATAAACCATAGACCGGAATATACTTATTTTTAGAGCTGACGAACGAGATGGGGACGTTCTTGGCTTGGCTCTGCCAGTTGCCGGCTAGGCTTGGCATTACAACAAAACTAGACGAAAGCTGTAACCCAGAGTGAATACACGCTACATTTACAAAATTTGAATTTCGGGCAGCTGGATAGAAACAAAACCAGGCCATTTGCCTACAACCTACATTTCTGCTGGTCTCATTTCAAATTTCTATCATCGGAATTCCACGTTAACAACAAGGTTTGACTGTGAAGAATATCACATGTTTTACAGTAAACCCCATTTTCGCAAGCATTTTTACGACGATGGTCTGGCCCGGTCTGCATCAGAATATTTTGCATATTGGGCAGATGTGTAGTATTAGTAGATTCACTCGTAAAATGGATCTGAGTTGTTTATGCGAATTCATATATGGAAATTGTCTGTCGGACAGACAGTCGCCAGAATGAGATAAACAGTCATTGACCAGACAAGACATAGCTTTGGGTTAAGAAATAGAAATATGTTTCTGTACTAAAAAGTGAATTATTATGCAAAATCCTTGTACCAAATACATGGTGTTAGTCCCTTTCAATTCGTTTACAAAAGATCTTTTGTTCGTGTTTAATGTTTGGAAAACGCATGATTCTTTTATTATTTCTTGCAAACCTGTGTGTTCCGGGCATGAAAATTACCAGTGTTCACCGGCCGGGAAGAGTTTTCTTCCAGCCCATTTTTGCCCATGTTGCCCGACCTGGAAGTAAATTCTTCCAACACTGTTGCCAAATGAGTTATTATGAAAGTTTGAATGAAGA
>JAQFYT010000769.1:0-21194 GCA_034694925.1 Ceratophysella denticulata
CGTGGGACTCAGCTTATTATGCCGCAGAACATGTGTAGTAAGGGAGAGTTGGTATTTTATTGATTAGGGTGAGCAAAGTCTAATTTTGGAAAAAGTGGCTCTACATATGCATAAGGAGATGGAGCTCTAGTGAACACAGCTTAATTTCATGGAATACGAACCAGATGTTATGAACAGGAAGTGGAGTTGGGGTTTTTGTTTTGGTTTCCACCTCTATTCTTAGACCGAATATCCACTCTGGAATTTTAGTTTTCCATAAGGCTAATATGCTATGGTGTTACTTATCACGTCGATTCTTTCTATTTATTTTAGAGATCTGGGATAAAATTCGAACAGTTTAGGGAAGTTTCATTTTCTAGATGTACGTAGCGTGCCGATTCTCTACTTTAGTTAAAATCTGAAATATAATAAATCAGAATATCTGGGAATTCACGATATATATAACGTGCCGATAATAATGTTTGTTTAAAATTCTGAAAATTCGTATACTTCGTAAAATCAAGAAGCGTGAATGTATTTAACGTGCCTATTTTTTGTATTTAATCCGAAAATCAGGACAGTTACTTTGTATTTATCAAAATTCAAAGATATAATTTGTAAAATCAAGAAACGTGAATGTATGTAACGTACTGATACTTTGTAATTTATTTAAAATTCCAAAACATAATTCGTATAATTCGTAAAATCAAGAAGCGTGAATGTATGTAACGTTCTGATACTTTGCAATTTTTTAAAATTTCAAAACATGATTCGTATAATTCGTAAAATCAAGAAACGTGAATGTATGTTACGTGCTTATTCCTAATGAATATCTCTGAATCCGAAATGTTTTGAATATTTTAAGAGGTTTAACTTACTTTTAGATGAAAATTTGGTATGAAGGTAGCTCGGTGGCGTCTTCGTACACCCAACAAAGCTCCTCGGTTCACGGAGTCGTGGAAAAGTCGAAGTGGTTTAGTCGGTTGTCACGGTCACGCATTTAGGGATCAGGTAAAAGTTCAAAGTTCAAAGTTCGTAATCCATAGGTCACTGGTTTAATAGCCGTAAGAAGACCACTCTTATGTAATGATTCTTGACCTGAGCGTAATGGGTCAAGTTACTAAGACATATTTGGGCTGGTTTGTGTCCTCAAAATAGATATTTAACTAAGATTGTATGGCCAGACGTGAAGGTAAATAAAATACCCGGGTAGACTTTTAAGAGTTGTAGTTACTTACTATTTCGAATTGGTTGTTTTATTCAGAGAAATAGACGGGTGGTTTCGGTGTGGAGTCCGGGAATCGTCTGGCCACGAGCCGAGTTGAGCGTCAGGAGTTATACTCCTTCCGTCTCCAGGCTGCTGTCAGACGGCTCCCGACAGAGTTCAAAGTACTGTTGACCTGATTTATGACTCTCTTCCTGGCTCTCGACACGAGGACATCCATGGAAACAGAGACCAAACACGCGAGTTCATTCTACCCGTATTCAACTCAGAGTTAAATCCGGGTCGAAGTCAGCGCGTGGGGCTCGTTAAGATTCCAATAATAGATTTCCACATTCCGTCGGAGACCCAGAAAGCGTGTCAGACACGGAATGTCTCGATTTGAACGGCACGTGGAGCAATTCTACACGTGTGCCTTGAATCGATCCATTTGTTTAAACCCTTAAGTAGCGTAATGATCGATCAGATCATTACACCACTTCTCCCCTGGCGAATATTGAGAGTAAAGATTAAGTATTATTAGCAATATCTATTTACATTACATAAGACAGTCCCATGTCCCTTTGGTGCGTAGCACAGTGCAGATCTACCTAATAGGGATTCACTCTCACTGGACATGGGTGTCTGGAATCGGAAAGATTAATACATGAATTGAATACATTATTAAGAGATGAACACATGTTTACATAATGAACACTAATGATGATTGGAACATCGTTTGAAGATTAAGATGAGTGAAAACTCATATTACACACACACGAACACAATCTAGTATCAGATATGATACGACTACAGACGTCCACTGTGATCTTCAGGAGGGGGAGCGCTGAAAGGGGAATAGTGAATGGGCATTCACTCTCACTGAAGTCGTGGAGTTATGAAGAGCATATTCGTGAATCTGTGAAGAAACACATCATTTCAAAGATTTGAGTTAATTTTAGAATGAAATAACTAATTTCCCCCTTAATAGATAACAGAGTTTGTGATAGAGACAGAGCATAAGCAGAGGAGAAAACAGAGACGCGCAGCGAAATATTATGGTGAGTACTGAGCGTGCTAATAATAGACCGTGAAGAGAATTTGATGAATATGGATTTGATGAACATTCACTGCACAAAAAGAGTCACTGGTAGACAGGGAAAACGAATTGAAGATTAAAAGTTATTGTTTCTTAAGTTTCTTGACATATGAGGGGTCCAAGGTAATAAACTCGTCCAAGGGATAAAGGAGAGAAGTACGGGAGGTCTTGAAGATTAGGTCCGGTATGATGGGTACATGAACACGGCCATCCTGGTATGCTGTAGGTGTGAATCCGAAAATCTTGCGAAGGGTTCCAAAGCCACTAGATAGGACATTTCGTCGTCGACGAGAAATTAGACGACTGGAACCGAGGGACTCAAATTTAGATCGTTGTAACTGCTGAATACGTTCCAATTCCTTAATTTCCAGGTCCCGTTGATATGGAGTCAACGCGTCAGATGCTCGATTCTCACGAATCTGACATAGTCCCAGTTGGTAAAACAATGCTTCATCCTCGTTTCGATCTAGACTATTCCAGAGATGTGAAAATTCTCCAGAATACCGAACATAGTCTCCCTTGTAGAAATCTCGAGCTGCTTGAATAGCGTAGCGAGCTGTTGAAATTCCTCGTACGTAACCCATTAAAGTGGCTCCGCAACTGAAATTAGAGAAAATAGGTGCGATGTAGAGATGAGCAGTGGGGCAATAGATGAATTCTACCCCAAGGAAGCAGGTCTGGGATTCTAGCGTTTGGACTTGGCAGGTTTGGCTGGTGGTGGTGAAGTAAGAGTCTGCCTCCCAAACAACGATTCCTTTCTCACTGATACATTGTTCCGATGCATAGTGACAAGGTTGGATGAAATGGACTCCGGGGATGGAGATTATTCCTGAGACTCGGTCTACCACAAGATCGTGTCTGTTTACATAATAATTTGTAGCAAATATTTCATGAGTCTTCAGCCAGTAGTATTCTGCAGAAGCAACAAACTCAGTGCCATTTCTGTCCCATCGGATGGTCTGTAGGGGATCTCCTTTAGGTGATTTATTGTAGAGTACCATTCTGCGGCATTCAGAGCTTCCAATCTTCTGTATGACTTTAGAATGAGAGTTGGTTTGGGTTCCAAAGAAGCTAACATATTTAACGTCAGTCTCCAGAACCTTCTCACATTCGTATGCTTTGAGAGAATTTCCGCTCTTGGTTGAAGTAGTGAGGTCCATTCGAATGGCTCGCATGTCTTTGACACCCTCAAGAATGGCCGGACAAACTCCTGGAAGTGGAGGTAGTTTGTAGAGTGCTCCTAAAACCCAAAGTGATTCGGATTGTTTCCGCTCTCGTTCGTACAGACGTTTAAGTGTCTGTTCGATGACCTGATCTATGTAGTCTGGTTGGGATGAGTTCTGAAAAGCAAAACTAACAGAATTTGATGTTTTCTTGCCAATCAGGGTGATTGGAATGGTGTCATCGTTATCAGTCCGGGTTTTTGGCATGGGTAAACGTAATTGGAAATCGAAATCTTCGGTTCCTGTTGTAGTGTTCAATGGAATTGGTTCCTGAGATGAATCAGATGGTGGAGTTGAGGGTGAAATTTGTAGATCGATAGGTGTGCTAATGGTGGGAAAGTCTACCAGATCCGTTTCCATTGTTTTTCCATCTCCAGTGGTTATTCGTAAACTTCCTTCATCTAACTCGGCATCATCAGTTTCCAACTGGCCTTGACCTTTCGACTGTCCGTCGTTAGTCAAGCTATGTTCGTTGCTAATGGTGATGAGAGGTTGTTTGACTAAGATGATTTCTTTTGATGGTATATTAATGTCTACAGTAGAATTCCTGAGGTTGGAAAGTACAGCGAGACGAGTCCAATTGACCTGTTTAGGAATCAAATAAGATAAATCTGGGAGTTTTGAAATCCCAGTTGAAGTTCCCTGAAACGTAATGAAGCGAGCCAGATCCTCGGGAATCAAATCATTGAAGTTTTCGGGTAGCAGGGTCCGATTAGAAATCTCCAAAGATTCCGTCATAGTGAAGAAGAGGAGAACCGCGAAAAACTTCATTTTCACAATTGTGTTCTAGAAAATAAAATATGGCGTTTTTATTTCTTTCTAGAACTTATCTATCCCACCCCAATGTATGTAGAAGAAGATGTAAAAGTCCGGAAAAGTCAGGTAAACAAACAACACAGAACTTAGGGGTAACACAATCTGTTAAAGTTAGTGATAATCATTCAAAATCGGTGGACCAGTCTTCTGGAAACCACGGGCCACTAGAGTTGGAGGGAGGGGCCTCGAATTTGGCTCCGTGTTCATCCCTGGAGACTTCGAAGAATCCTAGGTCAGATAAACGCTCGAGGTAAATAGCGATATATTGTGGCTTTACCACAATGTAACCGATATCAATTTTGTTTAACAAGATGAAGTTGTAGACACCGACGATCGGATCCTCCGTTGCGGAACACTTAGGAATCATACCTGAAGTAAGAAAAAAGACAAAAGTGTTGTCTTCAGGTGGACTGGGTATCAGGGGTTCGGGAGCTGGTTCGGCAACAGCAGGAACAACGGGTGGTATTACTTGGCCGTCAGGAAGATGCCATACCATGTCGGGCCAATCCGGGGCGTCGTCCTGATCAACGTCGTCATCTTCATTCAAATGGTCTAGTGCGGGGAGTTCATCATCAGAATCATCGTCGTCGGTATCTTCATTAAGATGAAGAAGAGTTGGAATGAAATCGTCCAAGTAGTATCCGCTCCGAGTAGAGCGTAGACTTATGTCGTAGCAGACTTCTCTAAGACACCGATGGATTCTCCGGATCCGATGATCCAAGTTCCAGTACATGGACGTGACAAGTTTCTTAAATTGCGCCGTCCGGGTTGGGAAAGGATCATTGGTCCCCAAGGCTTCTCTGTCCTCCATTTGTAATTTCAGTGATTTAAGCTCGTTTAAATCGACTTGTGTTAGTAGCTTCCGAGTCATCCGGTAGAAAGGATGACTGGGGTAGTAAAATTCTGGAAGAGCAGCTAGATACTTCCATTTGGTGCAGTAAATCATGGCTGCAAGGGAGGACGGAGATAGGTCTTCGGCGAAGCCAAATACGCTGCGCTGAGCCGAAGATCCGTTTGTATGAAGAGCTACAGTTTGGTTATTCCGCAGCATCAACTGAAGGGTGTCGTAAGATGTGGAAGCGATGTTCGGTCTTGGAAACTGACTTGGACCATTAAAGAAAGGACCGACAGAGCGGTGAACGAGGTCCGGGTGAAAGATAGGGCAGAGATAAGCCATCTCGAAAACTGAAAATGAGACAAATAAAATAGGTATTACCTTATATTATTGGCGTTTGGACCCATGACCTCGTCCCAGGGAAAGACCATGACCTGGACCCAGACTAAGAGTGGCAATGCAATCGACTGGGTTTTGAAATGGTCCGTACGGATCGTCAAAACCGGGAGGTGGGGGTTGCTCTAAGGTGACACCCGTTTTACCGTTGCCTCGGCCGCCACCAATGGCCCGATCAATGGCTCGATCTGACCCATCTGAAATATAACGAGAACTTGTGGTGACCGGTCGTCGACCAGCAGCAAGAATTTTGGCGAGGTCTTCTGCTTCCTGCCTCTTCTTCCGTGCCTTATTTTCTTCAATTTCATTATAGATTTTCCGTCCTAGGGCCGCTGCATCTTCTTCAATCTGGTTCCTTATTTCCCCTTCAAGTAAGAACCGTCGAAATGAAGAGCCTTGAGCGGTGTTGGAGTCTCTTGTTCGTGCTATTTGAAGAGGTGGGGTTGGAGGTCTGAAGACGGATCGAACCTCAGTGATACACGGTGGCGGTGGTGGTGTAGGTTTGTTCCGGATCGGAAGCAGTTCGTCTCTTTTCGAAAGTCGGTAGAATATGGTCCGATCTTTTCCCATTTGGAAATCTTCAGTGTATGTGGATACACGGAAAAAGGAACGGGCATATCTGTTCACTTCCTTGGGTTGTCGGTCCCAAAACCGAGTTTGTACGAATATATCGTGTACCATCTTGGTATGGTATAATGCTGCAATGAAGTCGACGAGCTCTCGGACCTCACATTCGATAGGTATTTCTGCGCAAGCATCTTTCAATTGGATCCAATCCTGTTGATTCTTCGTTTTGATGACCTTTGGCCAGAAAAATTGAAAATGATGGTCAAGATCTTGTTCTCTGGTCAATCTCAACCGTGTAATGACATCTTGAATACGATGCCAAGCTTTGCGAGATCGATGGTGGAGCAGGAAATGAGGTAACATTTCCGAAATAAGCCGTGTCGGCAGAGGTAGAAGAAGGTCTGCATAAGCCCGCATCTGGATGGTAATGTCGGGGTCTAGATCGATAATTTGGGGTAAAGATGGATGATTTGAATTTTTTCCAGCACCTTTCTCAGAGTCTGACTTGGAGTCATTGGTGACAAGATCTATTAGTTCCGGTTCTCGGCTCACAGAGGGACGTTTAACTGGGGGAAAAGGTTCCTTAGGTTTGACAGTTGGATTATCCGAATTTCCGTGCTAATTTTCGGGAATAGCTTTACGCTTTATTGGGATTTTGAAGGTTGAGAGTAAAGAAAGTTCGAATGGTTTTATAGGGTCTTGGGAGGTCGTAGCTACTTTTGAAGTTGTTGTTGAATTTGTTGGAGTGGTGGAGTTCATGGCAATAGGAGCAGGGATGGAATCCATGGGTCCCACATCCCATCGGCGTTTCAAGGGACCTCCGGCGGGATTAGGTGATGGTGGAGGGACATCCCACCGACGTTTTACAATTTTGGTAGGGGCTTTTGGGATAATGGGTTGGGGTTCTGGAATCAACGGAGGTGGTGTTGGATTGTCGTTGGATGTTGGATTGTCATCTGTGGAGTTCCGTGATATATGTTGTTCGGTAGGTCTTGATTGAGGGTAACTAAGTTCCGTCAAATGTGTGTCGTTGTTGGGCTGATAAGGAGGTGGTGAACCCAAATCTTCAATATCGCTGTCGCAGAAGAGATGGAGTTCATCTTCGTCGAAATCAGACATGTTCTTATAAGGCACGGGCAAGGCAGATGAATTTTGAATCGATTATTCGGTAGAATAGAAGGCACGGAAAAGGCTGGTGGTTAAGGGCTGGACAGTAGATGGAAGAGGGGCTGGACGGCAGAGCTGTAATAAAATAAACAATGTGGACAAAATTTAGCGGCGATCCCTGATTTGTAGCGCAAGTCTGTAAGAAAAGGACTATAGACTTTTGGAAAGTTGAAATAGGAAATACAATTAGGAATAGGAGTTGAGAATCGATTTCGTGGGTATTATAAAACGGATATTCAATTTGTTCTATCTTCGTTTCCTGAATCTTCTGAAGAAGAAGATGACAACTGGGTGGCCGTGGGTTTGGTAACCGAATTTCTAGAGGCTGAATCATCTGTCCCCATTGGGGATTCACAGAAGAAATTGTTTGGAAGAGGATTAGATTGAAAAAGTTCCGTAAGCGTTGATTCAAACGATTTCTTTGAATTTTGAAATTCGTTCGAATGGTTGGGAGAATCCACGCATGTATCCAGAGCAGCCTGAAAATCTATCTCTGAATCGATTAGACTAAGCTCGGAACTGTAATCAGCAGACTGAAGAGACTCCTGTTGTTTAATTAGGTCCCTTAATCCCGTTTCTAAAGCTAGTAGCTCTTCGTGTTCCAATAAGGAGGGGGCTGAATCCATCTATGGGTCAACCAGAACGAATAGAATGCTGATAGCTAAAGTGTCATAAACCGGAGCGAGGAGTATATGATTTGAGTATAAGTGAAAATAGAAGAGTCGAATTGTCGAAAGAAGGAAGATTGGTAGAAGAGAAGAAGATTTTGGGATATTATTTGGTGATATTGAGATGGGATACATATTGATTGCAAGCACCCAAATGTATTATCGTGATAAAGCTGGGCTGTGACACAGATCTACTGAGCTGATCGTAAAGATGAATAAATCGAGTATGCATTCTAAGATTCAAAGTAGTATCGAGTTGATTCACGCCATCCAAGTCCATATTTGAATGCGCCTGTAGAACTGCACGACCATAACCAAAAGAGCGTCCACACATGGGTCTATCCTCAAGTGTGTGATCGATGAAACTGAATCCTAGTTTTGGGCAAATCAGACCGAATTTGTTCATTAGGCATAGCTCATCTTTCTTCAGTCCTAACGAGCAGTTAGATGGACGATTGGCTTCGTAAGGGACATTCCAAATGATGATTCCTAATTGTCCGTTACAATAGGATTGATGGTAGCTACAGTTCTTATTCATGTTGAACTTGTCTGATTCCATGAACCCAGTCTCCAAATTTAGAGTGAGATTGACCTTCTCGTAGTAAAAATTTGTTACTGTCTGGTTCATGGCCTTGTCCTGGATGAAACTATGGTGATCGATAATCAGATGATTGTCAGTCCCTCTCATTGAATCGTTGAAAGCTATCAGTGGTTGGTATTTGCCAGTGACATTGTGTGCTACCATGTAGCCACACCGTTTTGCTGAGACAGGAAGAAAAACTGTCCGTTTAAGTTTATACATTTTGTTGAACCCCGTTTCACGATAGAAATGTTGTTCCTTAAATGTGCAGTGAAAAGCGGCATACTTATCTGGAGCTAGAATGTTAGAATAAAGTGTCGTGGCTACTAAATAAGCATTATTGAGATGGAAAGGACAGCTCGGTGAACGTGCAAATAAAGCTCCAGCCACCCATGTCGGTTCTTGTTCCAGTACAAATATATCTCCAGCTGTCATCATGGCGAGATTAATTGGGGTGAGATCTGCAGCATTTTGTTCTTGATCCACTTTTAATGAGAAGGCAGGAGCTCTAGAATCAGAAATTTGTTGTTTTGTCTCCGTGGTCGGAAGAGTGGTTTTATTCGTCGCTGTGACTTCGTAAATTCCAAATAAAATGAGAATAAAGAAGAGAGAGGGGTTTTCTATATAACCAGATTTGGACATCTTGGAGTCAAAATTTTCTGTAAAATATAATATAAAAGGAGAATAGAATGGAAAATTAAGTAAACCTAAACATAAGAGTTGCTTTAATAATACACACTGGAAGAAAAAACTAAAAAATGAAGCAGTCAAAATTTAGAACAAATAAAGCGGTTAGTTCCTTGGAGTGAAAATTATTATGTAGCGATAACTCAAAATAAAATCGCGCGTCTCTAAAAGTAAAATGTTGAAATCTTGTTTATTTTGGAGGATGTAAGCCATACATCCCGAGGGTAGAGGCGTCAGGATGGGTAAAGCTGGATATTTGGTTGAAAAGGTTCTCTTCCGGTGATGTAGCTAAAATCCTTGATGGGCGAAATTCGATAATCCGGTGGATGTCGGCGGTATTGTAAGCTGCTTGTTGTGGGACGTAAGGTGACAGATCAGGGTAGGTGCTAGTAGTTGGTTGTTCCGTAAATATACCGTTGAGAGCCAGTTCAGGGTAGATATTGGATGAAGTCGTCAGCCCTGGATAGATACCTGGATAAAAGGAAGAAGGATCCGGAGCCGAATGAATCTGTGCCGCCAAGCAAGTCAAGTTCTCGTTCTCAATGACAGGAGAGACCAATGCTTGAGTTTCCGAGTTAACCTCTGAATCAGTTTTCTTAACAATCGGAGGAGGAGGACGTGGAGGTACTTGACCCGATTTGGATGACAGCCGTTGTAATTCAATGTATTTTACTTCTTCAGGATCGGGTGATGTTGGATTTACACATCGTTCTGAGCATGGACATCTAAGCATGTAGCTAAAGCCTTTGAAAATACGAGAGCGACAGCACCAGCAGACCTTACAAGTAATACATCCAACAACTATAGCGAGAATGAAGAATCCTATTCCTGTCATTAACTCTGCAACTGGATCTAGTGTAAACTTGCGCCAAGTACTGGAAATAGCAGTTTGTGAAGCTGTTAATGATTTTCCCTGTGTATAGGCTGCTAAGATGACGTCTAATCGGTTTGGACTGCTTGCCTGTCTCTGTAAGCGCTTCGTTGGGTCAGCACTGTCAACCTTGCGTGTACTGATATGACCAGGACTGGAGAAAGCTATATTTATCGGTTCTCGTTGTGGTGCGTTAAGATTAGGCATCTGAAGAAAAGGGATTTGAGCTGAAATTGTGCTTTTGTTGTTCAGAAGCAGAACTGTTTCGCCAATATCGAACCAGAACGGATTATTAGGACAATCAATATAGGTAGGTTCTGGCAAGATTTCCTTGCTTATACCGCTTAGCCAGCCTTCCCGTTTCTCGTTTCTATGTAAATAAGTAACCGGAAATTCAGAAGTGCAAGTCGTATCGTTTTGGAATTTAAAAACGTATTGTGTAATAGAATGACACTTCGAGACAGACAGTGTGGACCCAGTGGCTATAGCTGTATATCGATGGTCTGATAATAGCGTGTGAACCATAGTGTTGGGGTTCTGTTCTGAAAGGGAACGAAGTAAATTTAGCATGTTCTGATTTGCCAGGCAAGTGGACAAATGAGCAAGTTGAATAGCATACTTCAAATCCTTTTTTAAAATCATATCTAGAAATTGAAACTTTGCGTTAATTTGTGCGTCAGTATGAATTTTAACTTCTGGGATTGGATAACTATCAGAACCAAGTCCTTGTTGCTCTACATAATCTCCGTAATCGGAGTCGGTAACATCTGGCCAGTGTTGTTGTGGTATTTGCTGTTGCTCACTGTAATCATTAGGTGATGCCCTAATTATTGGGTTTAAGGCCTGTGGCTCGTCTGCTGGATGAAGAGGCTCTCGCTGGAATGGAGCTATGGTCGATCTAAAAACAGTGCTGGAAGAAGTAGGTGAATAGGCTGCTCGTATTCGACCATCCAAATCAATCGAATCTCGAATCCTTGTACTATTAACCTGTGGAAAATTTCTATTTGATGAATAGGTTGAAATCGAAATAGGCCAAACTGTGGAAACAACTGAAGTGCCGTCCCTGTTTCGTGGAAATTGTGGTGAAGTTGTTGGAAATAGAGAACGTAGCGACGGATGGAAAGGATTGAGAGTAGCCTCGTTTCGATCGGAAGGAGATTCTACTGCTAGTGTAGAATGTAATAATTTTGAGATCGGTGTCACCGGGTGCTCTGATAAAGTAAACAGCTCCTGATGCTCATCAGAATCCTCAATGAACGGGGGTGGTCTAACCGTAGATGTCGTAGTTGAAGGTTGAGGGAACCTAATTGCGTCTTCCGAATGGAGCGGATTAGAATTCTCAGCTTCATCTTCCTCAAATGGTGGAATATCGGGTGATCGCTTATATCTAATCTCGTGTCCGAAAATCATTTCTGATTTTGGTCGATCAACAGAACCCAAAGTATCATGTTCAGGAGCGGTTAATCTAACTATCCTTTCTACTTGGTGAGTTGTAGCGAGGTGAGGATTGATTTCTCCACTGGAACCCTGTGAATAAATAATACCCTGAGCAGAAGTACCCATCTGAATGCCACAGATGTTGGTGGTCTGAATCTCGGTAATAGCCATCTGCAAATCCATACAAGAAATCCTAGTCTCGTCTGAATATAGACACTCGCTAGTTTCACCACGTGACAATCTGCAGGTCGGGATGACACTGGGGTCCCAAATGATCACGGCTTGGTTAGCTGCCATGCAATATGATTGACGAACATGACAAGGTTCGATCAAATTGACAGATGAGACAATTGTAGAATCCTCATTCCTGGCACTCAAATGGATTTTACTAAAGAAGTAGTTCTGAACCATGATCTCCCTGGTATGTGGCCAGTCATAATCTAATTCAAGTGACAATAAAGTCCCAAATGTGTTGTCTTCAATTCTGTTCATGGGCTGATCCTTTGGGCTCTTATTAGTGCGTACCATCCGAGCACACTCCGATGGGCTGACCTGCATAGGTGTATCTGTCCTAGAATCAGAATAACCTCCAAAGAAAAAGTGACTCTTCCGAATATACGTCATAGTCGAATAGCAGTAATATCCGTCGAGTACAGCCCGGTCTACATTGGTGTACCAGAGAGTGATTTTAACTTTTCGACTAGGAGTGTCCAATGAGAGCATGTTACATTTGATGTTAGCTGGAATGCGATATGCAAAGGAAGGTGCATCTTCACATAAGTAGAGAGGGACTGGCTTCTCGGCAAGAGTATGAAAATACAATTCTATGAGTGCTTTTTCATATTCCAATTGAGCCTGTCTGGCCTGATTGGTAACCGTCGGATCGATAGCTAGTCTTCCAAATTGTTCTTCCATCAGATATAGGTGTTCTTCTTCAGTTAGATCTTTACTAGTATCCCATTCCCTTGATAATGATCGGGAAATGTTGACCGGAAACGCTGTAAGCGTTCCTGCTAGTAGGAGAAATCCAAATATCCACCACATTTTGCCAGATGTGTGGAGCTGTTCGAAATGCACGTCTGAGCTGAGTCTGTTCAAAAATTCACCTTATTACCCAGTTATGGACAAACTGTTGTGAAGGAGAGGGGGAGAAAAGAAGGAAAAGTACCGACAATTCAAAAGAGAGAAAACAGTGTTTTGAGTAATCGATATTGAAACTTATTTTGCTGAGCTGCGTGATTCACAATAATTATTTTAGTGCGCCGATTAAATCCTGATCTTTATAGATTATTTCAACCGAATATTAAGTTAGTATGCGTATAAGTATGGATTATATTCAAGTTAATCACAAATATAAGGTCAACATACAAGCCACGTCTGGGTATCGGTCATGGTTTTCCCCCAATAATGTATATATACTTAATCCTTAGATAATATTACTGAAGTACCAAGTCAAGTAGGATTAAATGTCCATTCATCATTATACCGAATTAATTAAATGATAATGTATATCGTTTCTGAAATAATTATAATTGGTAGTCCTTGAATTTGGACGGAAGTCGTGTAATGCGTTTCGGTCTAGAATTGTCAGTGTTCATTGTGTCAGGGTTGTTGTCCGACGACTCCGTGAGTTCCGGAGTGGTACTGTTTTCGAATAGGGGCTCGGGAGTCTTCGTTGAGTGTACAATAGACGGTTCCCTCGCTGAGCTGATGTACCCTAAATCATAAGACACAAAAAATTCGCGTTCCTCGAGTTCATGTAATGTATATGAACGTGTTTCCTGAATAAGGCCCTCTAATGAGTTGATGAATGATTGTTTCCTATCAGAGTGTGGTATGATAAGTGATATTAGTCGGAAAATTGAAAGGAATAATTCTCTGATGAATGACCATGAAATGACATATTTGTATATGAAAATTTCCCAGTGAAATCCTATGATATGTGCATGATTTGATTCGAATGCAGAAGTAAACTGGTCGATCTCGGCAAAAAGCATTGTGGATGGGATATAATGAATACGAAAAGCGACTTTGTCCACCTTTAAGTTGCGGTAGATATTATCGCGTTCTATTCCGAATATAGGGACTAGCTCAATCGGCCAGATTCCCAGTAAAATCACATCTGTAACTTTCTCGGAATCTATTAATTGAAGCACAATACGCCAATCGGTCGTCTCCGCGGTTATGCCGAATGTCATATTGGGTAAATATGTCAATTTGAGCGTAGTCTGCGCTGATTCAATCAAGAAATCTGTGTTTCTAATTGAACGTATTATCTGTCTCGGGTTTTTCGTTTCATCGAGTAGTGAATGTAACGTTTGATACATGAACTCGTGTTCTGTATCACACGGGTCATCGAGTGGAGGAATTAGCCGGATGCGCTTTACGTGTGTGTTGAAAGTACGTAGTGTTTCAACATCGCGTACTTTGTAAATCAAATCCGTAAATTGACTTAAGATTTCGTATTTGCCGCGATAGCGCTGCGTCCATTTTAAGGGTTGACCTGCTCTAGGTCTGCGCGGATAAAATAGTTTTACCATATCACCGACCTTATAGTGTACCGTTCTACGATGTTTGTCTTCTTCGAGTTTCTGTTTTGCTTGATTCGCGGCCATGGTAGAAGCAACCATCTTCCAAATGTCATTTAATGTAAGGCCCTTGGATTCAATAGAAGGTGGTACATCTTCTACTGAATATTGACTTTTCAATAAAGGTTCTCTTCCGTATAACAAGTAATACGGTGTGTGTAAATGAGAAGCGCTCTTAGTGGAATTGTAGGCAAATTGTAGCTGACAGAGATGTTTATCCCAATCCGTACAACTGGAATTGACATATTTGGAAATCATACTATGTACTAAACTGTTATGCTTTTCAGAGATAGGATTTGAAGCCGATGCATAAAAAGTAGTACGACGAGGTATGACCCCATATAGTTTCAATGAAGCATTGTATAGCTTGCTAGTGTAATTAGAACCGTTGTCTGTATGAATCAGTGTACTTACTCCGTAGCGGGTGAATATCCGTTCTTCATAGAACTCAATGATATCTTCACTAGTAATTGTCTTGAGTGCTTTTATCTCCGCGTATTTTGTTAATAAGCAAATTGCATTGATAATATATTTGCAATTAGAAGTACTGTTAGGGAAAGGCCCCATAATATCAGAGCTAATCTCCGCGAATGGAAATTGCGGGATTGGTAAGTGAGACAATAATCCAGGCTTGAGGCCGAATCTACGCTTCATTTCAAGGCATTCAGGACAATTCGCCAGAAAATTAGCAACTGATCGCTTTAGGTGTGGCCAGTAGTAAAGTCTGGCTAGTTTAGAATAGACTCTGGAAAATCCAAGATGGCCGGAGAGCGGATGACTATGTCCATCGTACAAAACCTGTTGAATTCGAGTAGCAGGTACGACAAGACGTCGCCAACCCATACGTCTATCAAAAAGCACGTTCTGATGAATCGTAAATCGCTTTGAGTAAAGAGGAGTAGAGATATTCTGTTTCACTTCAATACAGAATGGATCGACGGCCTGTAATTCCTCTATATTGTCCACCTGGCAAGTAAGAACTGGTATATCTAACAATTCCGAGTCCTGAATCTGGCGAGAAATTGGATATCGGCTGAGAAAATCGCTCATGGAATTAAGACGACCGACACAATACTTAAGGGTGATATCGAAACCTTGTAAAACTGCTGACCAGCGAGCTAACCTGCAATTCATTCTATGTGTCCATTTGATCCCAGTAGCAATAGGCTGATGGTCAGTATAGCATGTAAAGCTAATTCCTGCCAGGTAAGTATACCAGATAGAAGTACTAATCACGATTACCAGATACTCGCGTTCGATGACTGAATATCTAGCTTGAGTAGGTGTCCAAGTGCCGCTGTAATACTGGCAAACATGGAGATCTGAGTCATCGTCTTCTTGACATAAAGTCATTCCATATCCAAAATCGCTAGCGTCGGTTACTATGCAGGTTTTTCGGTCAGAACGGAAGAAAGCAAGAAGTGGTGGACTGGTCAAGTGGTATTTGATGCGTTCAAAAGCTTGTTGTTGGTTTTCTGTCCATATAAATGGGACTCCTTTCCGTGTGAGTTCAATAAGTGGAGCACCAATATCTGAAAGATTAGGGACGAACTTTCTCCACCATCCTGCAGCAGAGAGAAAGGAAAGTACACCCTTGACGTCAGTTGGGATTTCTAACTTCGTGATTGCATCAATCTTTGTAGGATTTGGTTTTAAGCCATGTTTCGAAACAATATGGCCAAGTATCTTAGCTTCAAACCGTGCGAAGTGACATTTCGTTGTAGAAAGAGTTAAATTAGCTGCTCTGCAACAAATGAAGACCTTTCTAAGACCTGATAGCTGTTCATCAAAGGTTTTGTGGCAGACAAATAGATCGTCCATGTAAAATAAAATCTCTTTCCATAGAATGGCTTTGAAGATAGTCGTAATCACCCTAACGAATGCACTAGGCCCGACCCGGAGACCAAAGTTAAGCACCGTGCTTTGAAAAATTCCTTTAGAAGAAGTAAATGTAGTTAGGAATCGACAAGATTTTGCCAGAGGTAAAGCGTTGAACCCCATCCTCAAATCGAGATTGGTTATGTAGTCACATCGCCCCGCTGTCCAATCTAGAATTTCGCTGATTTGAAAGCAAGGAAATTGGTCTGGTTCTATACTTTCGTTCAGTCTCTTATAGTTTACGCAAAACCTCATGGAAGATTTACCGCCTGGGGCGTTTGGTCTATGTCCGTCTTTAACAATAACAACGTTACTGGAACAGCAGGCGTCAGACGGTTCGATCCTTCCAGATTCAAGTAATTCGTCAATCGTAGCATGTTCGAAATCCATTTCCTCCTGGGATTTACGATAAGGACGAGATATTGGTAGTTTAGCATTGGGTTTTAACTTTAAATAGACCTCTCCACAGTTGATCAGACGGAAGACCTTTGCTCTTGAAAATAAATCGTTAAATTCAATAAGTAAAAGTGCTAAAGCATGAAACTGTACAGGTGTCAATTGGGGATTTATTTGGTGGCTTATTAGTCGTTTCACTATCTCAACAGTTTCATCGTCATAACCCGAAGCTAATAGTTTGTCCAAATGCTCTCTGACAAGTGAGTCATATTTAGCAGTGTCAGGTGTAATAAGCTTGGAGTCTAAGTTGTCTGTTCGTGGGTTACCCTGTTCGGAGCCGAAGTCAGAATTCGGTTCGAGGCCCTGTTTGGAGATAGTATTGGAATGTAGATCAGATGTAGTAAGAAGTGTGTGAACAGATGAGTCTTCTGAGTCTTCATCAATTTCTAGTCCCAAAGGAGTGTAGAAAATGGATATAGGATAGCCTATCTTACGTTGAAGCGTCTGTTCGTATTCGAGTAACTCATCTGTGTTGTCATGTGGAGTCTCGTATATCATGAGTGTAGTTTCAGGAATAGGACACAAATCCTTCTGACAGAAGTCCCGATGTTTCTGCCGGCTTGGACAAGCTGTGGAAGTAGAATTTGTGGTTTTGGTTTCGGAGTTGATCACCTCCGAAACACAACAAGCTTGCGAAGTAGGGGTTTGGATTAGAGCTCCAGTCATTTTACCAACATGTACGCCAATGAGCGCTCTAATTGTGGACGAATGTGGTTCCATTTCCAGTGATTTGAAACCCGTGTCTATCGTCAGTGAGTTCTTTCCTAGAACTTTATCCCTGGCTTCCCAAGCCAGTGTATGTGCCCTTCCCAGTTCAGCTTTCCTTGCTCTGTAACTGCGTGTTGAAAGCCTAGGTGGGACAGGAGGTGCCCTAGTAAAAACCCCAGCTGATTCACATTCGAATGATGGATCAGGTAGTAACCTACGAGGCATGGGAGAAATACGGGGAGCTTCGCTTGCTTGAATTCCTATGAAATCCGAGCTCTGTTGTTTTGTAAGGAGTACTTTTTTAATCGATTTCAAACTTTCAGAAATGAAGCTTTTAATCCGATTAAATTTATGTTTCGGTTTTAGAACTGAATTAGAGTTCCTAATTTGTTGTACTAAATCTTTATCTTGTTTGTAAATACTTGGTAGCGAGTAGGTACGCTTGGGGCAAAATAAATCCGGGTGCGCAACCGGGTTTATTCTGGGCCAGGACGTTGATCGTAAACGCTTCACAAGGTTATTATTGTGAATGTTTTGTTGTTTATTTGTAGGTTCCGATAGAATAGTTGTAAGTGGCTGAGGAGCTCGAGATTTACGTGGTTTAGTGGCTTTCAATTTACGTGCTTTTGAAAGGACTAGTACATCGTATACCATAGATTGTGTTTGCGGGTCTGAAGTCTGGAGCATTGGATAACGTAGGTCGCGCCATTGGAAATATTTATCAGCATAATTGAGAATAATTCCCAACTCATGCAAATAATCTGATCCAACAATTGCTGCGTATTTGAAATTGTCAATAATGTTAGCGAATATTGTAGCCGTTTGGTTTTCTATGCGAAGGCAAACCAATGCTTTACCTGTAACTGATATCGTATCTTGGCCGACGCCGGATATCTGTATCCGATTACTTAAAGAACGAATATTCTGTGGTTGGACATATATAGAGCTTACGAGGGTAGTAGTGCTACCACTGTCAAAGAGAATAAGAGCCTCCTGATTGTTCAGAAATCCCTGGATTCTGATCAGTGAGGAGGTGTCTGTGGCGAGAACATAATGATGTTCGTCTTCTGAGATAGGTAAGGAGTCTGATTTAGTTTCAATTCGCTCCGATTCTGAGATGGGAGTGAGATCTGAAACTAGTGAAGTTGCTCGATTCGAATCCTGATTAACATTAACTGTATACACGGAAGATCTTGGCGGGTCTTGATTCAAGACTGATTGAGCAAGTTCTCCTTGGTTCAGTGTAGTCTGAACAGGACTGTTTCCGGTTACTTCTGGTTCGTTATGGGGGGTACTTTCTGCATTTGAGTCGATTGCTATTTGCTCCAATGTCAGTGTATCTGGAATGGGAGCAAGATTTGCAATCGGTTCAATTGGTTTCTCTGGAATTTGTAGTGGTGTGGATGAATCGACCTGAATTCCATGGCGCAAATAGGGATATCTGACAAGAAGGCCAGTTGAGTCGTTCTTTGTAGCTGTGTCTAGACTCTCCTGTCCCTCTTGAAAAATATAAAAGCGCTTAGATTCTTTGGGCCGGCGTGATTTCCGTTTTACCGCCCCGGAAACGGGCGCTGCGCGTTTGGGTAACCGTTCTTAAACGGCAGGAGGCAAGTTTCGGTAAAGTGCGCGACCCAATCTTGGTGGTAGCTGCACCAATTTATGCGCCTGGGATTATTCGGACGTGGAGGAAGTGGATTTGGGTCCGGTGGTGGGGGCGGACGTGTGTTGTTTCCGGTCGTAGACTGTATTTGGATTTCCGGGCAATTAGCGCGTCTATGAGCTGGATCTCCACAATTAAAGCAACCAGCGTTTCTAGGGGCTGATTCGGGATGTGACTGCTGATTCAGTGGGGGTTGATTAGTCTGCTGCCGTTGCTGCTGAGAACGTCTATTATTTCGTTGCCCTTGCGAAAATCTATTATTGTCGGCTGAGCTAGCTGCCTGCGCATATGTTGATGGTTGTGGATTTGCATAAATAGGAGCAGGTGTGCAAGCTGGTGTTTGTGCAAAAGAGGTTACCGGCATAAGTGCCAAGGTCGCAAGCTTTTGTTCGAGCCGATCTACCTTCTCTGCAGTTTCAATGGAAAGTGTCTGTTCTTGTCGCGTGAGCTTCATCTGCTTACTTTCCTCCAGTGTCCGTAAAACATCAATAAGTTCCCCCATTGTTTTAGGGCGCTGCATATTAACCATGTCAATTATGGATTGAGATAAACCTCGGATTACGTGGCGGACAATCTTAGCATCGTCAGCGGCAGGGTCCATCAGCTTGATTAACTGTTCTTTTGCATAAGCATATAGCGTTGGATCTTCTCCGATTTTCTGGACTCTAGTAAGTGCGTTTTGTTCCGCCGTACAAGGGTCCAGATTTGGGCTTTTGAAAGCTACCTGGAAATCATGCTCAAATTGTGCGTATGTGAGCGGTGGAGAGCCGTCGCGTTCACGTGCTTGTGTGTAGCTAGTTAGCCATGCTAGGCAAGGGCCAACGAGTGCGCTTGATAAAGCCTGAATTTTGTGCATGTCACTGTTAATCCAACCGTTACTAGCGCAGATATTTCTAAAATTGATGATCCACTCACATGCGCAGGAGCGGCCATCGAACGTCGGTGGTGTTTTCATGCATCGCGGTGGAATCTCTAGTGCCATTTTTCCTGTGGTCGGTTTGGCCGAGAATTTGTCTGGGGACTGAGGTGAGGTGAAAACTGAACTAAGTGGTGGTTCTTTCCGGTCTCGTAGAGAATCCTTTGAAGATTCCACTTCCGGTGAAAAGCAGAAAGGGGGGGGCTGTACCTGTGGGAAAATGTGCAGTATTCGAAAAACTAGATTCAGCTAATGTTTTCGCGGAAGCTTGTTGTGCTGTGAAAGGGTTTGAGAAGCTACTATAATAAGCCGGTGGTGATGGAAATCTATTTGGGTTAGTAAATGTCCCACTAAAGGGTATTTGTTGAGATGACACCCAAGGATTTGTCCGAGGTGGAATTGTCGGAGCTTGGACACCTGAGCGAAAAAATGTTTGTGGGCGGCTATACAGTGGGTTAGGGGGGAGTGGAGGTGGAGGTGGAGGTGCTGATCCAGGAGTGTTGTGAACACTCTGTCGGTATTGGGATAGGATTTGTTGCCAATCGGCAGGGAGGGTACTTGGCTGGGAATTAAGTTGCCCGGCTCCTTGCGTAAATCGTGGCTGACTTGGCCCTCTGTATTGAATTGGCTGGGACTGAGACGGAAAGATATGCGCTGCTGCAGGTCGTGTTCCTTGACTAGTTTGAGCGCTCTGCGCCAATCTCGGTTTAAGTAGAACGCGCTGTTGTTCAACCTTTTGTAGAGAACCCTGTGGACGAGCCGAAGGCGGAAAATTTGGTTGGTTATTTGTCGGTAATTGTGTTTTATTTGTGCTTCTATCTCTTAGGTTTTGATTTGTCTCTGGGAGTTCTGAGGGAAGCTCCTCCTCAGATTCCTCCAAATCTGTATCAGAATCTGAGCTTTGATTGAGTTCCGCCGTGCTTGCTTCACTTTTCCGTCTGGAACCAGTGAGCCTTCGGCGGAACGAGGAAAGCCAAGATTCAGATGCTCGACTTGTGGTCGGTGTCTCGGTTTCTGTGGAAGTTTCTAGCTTTACAGTCGATGGATTTAAATCTATACTTTGCTGTGATGTGCTGTCGGTTGTTTCCAGCGCTCGTGCGGTCGCTGCGGTTCTGCTGCGCGTCTGTACGCCTTCAATTTTGGATGCTGTAGCAGCTAAGAGCTGCTAAAACGTCAAAGTTTAGTCTATAATAAATGAAATCCAACTCCTATTATATGAATATTTCATTTGTAGAAGATATGAGAATTGAATTTTCATCTGAGTCCCACTTATTAGTCGGGGTAGGGTAATGTGCTTACCTGCATATATTTGTGATGTTTTTCAGGATGAAAATCGGTGAAGAATTCCGTCTGTACGACTGCAATAAAATAAATAAAAGGGGTTCCGTGGGACTCAGCTTATTATGCCGCAGAACATGTGTAGTAAGGGAGAGTTGGTATTTTATTGATTAGGGTGAGCAAA
>JAQFYT010000770.1:0-21189 GCA_034694925.1 Ceratophysella denticulata
AAACCCATATTACGCTATCCATCTCTCTACGATTGACTCGAATTTTTATTGGCAGGAGGGGCTTAGGGAGCAATCAGTTTTCTGTAAAGCCTGACAAAGTTGTATATTCTTCGTTAAATGATTCATGCTTCGAAAAATGTTAATTTCGAACATTGTTAATTGTAAGATGGTGCATCATACGAATTACTAAAACCTACTTACACATTATTTTCAATGCTGGGTGTGAACTCATAGACCATTGGCGTGCTGGTACCCTTCAACGAACTCTTTAGAACAGTATAATGTTTCACGAGCTTCGACTTTTCTCTCTTGATAACATCCGAGTAGGTCCATTCAGATGAAATCGTGAGCACATTTTCATCGTCATGCTCAAACCGAGCTTTGGTAATTGATGGAACTTTCAGTAAATCCGAAAAATTCTTGGCGACTTCATCCACGTTCAGCTCGTTTCCTGGAAAAGTTCCGTTGTCCAGTGGAAATTCCGGTGCGAAATCCATTTCTCTGCACACACAAAAATGTGTATCAATTTAGGTGTATAGGTTAGGTATTAGCTTAACTAGTGAAAACAATTACTGCGAAAAGTATTAAAAACGTACTATTATGTATTACTGTAAAATAAAATATACGGACTTACTTCGAACTTCGTGTAAATTAAATACAAAAAATTTATATAATAATATAAATGGTTGTGTAAAGTATAAACGTAATGTTCTGGAATTAACGCCTACCAACCAACTACCAATGACAAATGCCGCTCTGTACTGTAGGATGAATCCGTGTCAGCTAAAAAAAGAAGATTTTCTTTACAGTTTATTTTACGTCGGTAAGTTATAACACGTATGTATGTGAATGTAAACTCACGTAGGTAGATTTTTTTGTTCGTCGTGTGGGACGTGGACGGACGATAGCACAGGTTCAACAAGAACAGAGGACAGCTAAAGGTGAACTGAGTGCATTCTGTTTCTGTTGGGACATAAATCAACATACCTATGAACATGTTCAAGTTCATCAGTCGAAGTTCAAATCAAATCTAAAAATAGAATATGAATACAAGTTATTATCAGGTTTAGGATATATTATCGATCGAATGACTGTCGTAATCTATTTTATTAGCCCGGTCCCGGTGCATTTTAGTATTTTTGTGCGTTATGAAATATTGCTTCGTTCTACCGTGTTTCGCATGAAGTTGTACAGCGCAAAATGATGGAATTTTAATACAAAGCAAATGGTAGAAATGACAGTAAATAATAATGCAGACTGCACACGGTTATCGTCCAATTTCTGTCAGCACAAGGATTTTCTATTTTCTAGATTTTATGTTCTAGGTTTTATTTCAGATTCCAAAAGTAACAAACAACATATCTTCTGTTAAACACATTTGTGTTATGTATTGAATTAAACAGCCTTTTTCAAATGACGTAAGAACCAAAGTGTAATTTGGAGCCAGGCATCGAATCGATGTGGAACTTTGAAGAGCGAATGATTGTCGTTGTACAGTCGAATCCTTGAATTGAAAAAATTAATGAATTATATTATGTACTTTAGTTATTATGTATAACATAAAAACTGCATCCAAATACTGAAATCAGTACTTACTCAGCCTTCTTGTTAGCAATCTGCAGAGCTCTGTAATATGCTTTCCCTTGAGACATTGGAACGCGCAAATCTTCAGAGCCGAGCAGTAGAAGAGTCGGAGCTTGAACTCTCTCAACATGCTGGATGGGTGAACACGCCATGAGTGTGGCGGCATTTTCCAAATTTTGAAGAGTAGGTTTAATTGTATTCATGGAACCGTACTTGACGCCGGCTTGACTGTAGCACCTGTATAACATAATTTAATGATGAAATTAAGTATGCAGTTTATGCACAAAAAATTATCATACGGAGATGAAAGCTGGAATAGTTACCAGTCAGGGATATCTGTTGTTCCCACCATTGTGCTCAGATCTGTGACCGGATTGATAAGTGCTACGGCTTTAAATAATTCCTAATAAGTAAAAATGGGTTAATAAAATTTTTCAATTAAAATGCATCGTATTAATAGTGACAAATACAAGCTGTAGGAATACCATACCGGGTAGCTTGAACTCAGATGAGCTCCCAAAAATCCACCTAGAAAATTCAATCAATTGTAACCACCATGTCCGATTTTAGGCATTGATAACTGATTTATTTACTAGGCAGTCGTTATTCCGAAAACGCTTATTCTAGGACTTACCGTGGGACCCACCATATACAACAATCTGATCACGATTAATTGATGGCTCTTGATCCAATAATGCACTTAGAACACGTTGACACTACAAAAAATATACCAAATTACCAATTCTATATTCAAAGTAAACATAAATACAAGAGAAAGGCTATACTTAAAGGAGTAACTCACGTCTTTGACATCATCCACTCCAATTTTGCCCAGTAGATTTGCGGAAGTATCAGTGGTTCCACCCGTGCTGCCCACGTAATTTATGCGTAGAACACCGAACCCTGTTTATGAAAAAAAAAACCTATTGAGAGTATTGTAATTTTATCTACATAATGTAGATTTTCAAAAATGACGAGACGAGTTTGCAATACCAAGTTTCAACCAAAATGCTCCTTCAGGACTGAAGGCATCAGTGTAAACGGAATTTGGCCCTATCAAGAAAAATTAATCAATATGAATATATTTCGAATGCTAAGGTCGAACAAATTATAAATCAGGATAATTATTTTTGATTCTATTTCAATACCTCCATGTGGAATGACAATCAGTGGAACACTATACGGTGTAACACTTTCGCCACTTGGTCCATAGTAGAATGAAGAAGGAGCAACAGTTCCTGGAATTACAAGGCGCTTCATGGGCTCAACTAAAACCTCACCGGGGTAAGACACTTGGTGACTTGTTATTGGGTTGGTTCGGATATCCAGAAGTGCTAAATAACTCGGTTTAATGCATGAACTCTGGGTCACCAGAATGTAATCTTTTCCAATCCAACGGATTCCATTGATACTTCTCACCGGCTCTGATACAGACTTCAGTTCATCTATAAACAATATTTTTTGATCAGATATCAGATATATCAATTAATTTGGTAGCCAGGCAGGATTAAGTTCTTGTACCGCCATCGAAAGTGAAGCTGAGTAACACGGACTCAATTTCATTAGCAGTTGTCGTAAAAAGTTTAGACCCGTCCAGGCTCCAGCAAGTTTGCGGGAACTCACTGTACAGCGGGATTTTGTTTGGCGGACTCACAGAATAGAGAACTTTTTTCTGAATCTATTTATAAAGGTATAAGCCTATAATTTAAGTAATAATAACCAGAAATACGTCAAAGATTAGATTGGGTTTAGGCTAAATTCTAAATACATTTTCTAAGTTCGTTCCAATAACTTGAGTCGCACATAAATGCGTTCCAGTAAGTTCTCTCTCCTGCCAAACAACGAATTTTGAATCCGGACGAACTCTCGGTGAAAAAGAAGCTAATCCCTCCTCACTCAGATATGCTGAAATGAAGATAACAGTCAATTAATGACTTTCAGAGAAAGTACAGGGTGACGCTAAATGATTTTCTCCCCTCGAGGGCATACTTCCGAAAATCGTATAACGACAAACCAAATTAAAGGAAATTCCATTGCAAATCTAACGGCGCAATAATATTTCGAGTTTTCTTAGAAGTGGCCGCTGTGCAGCGCAAGAGAGCGAGCGAGCGGCTCAGCGGCGACCCATCTCGCTCTTGCTGCTTATAGAGATAGAGCAATAATCCGGATCGCTTTAATTTAGTATATCTTATGTCTTGTCGTTGTGCGACTTTCGCAAGTATGCCCTAGGGGGGGGGGGGGGGATAACCATTTAGAGTCACCCTGTACTTACGACAACTCCGAGTAAACCATGCTGAAACTTACTAAAATTATCCGACTCAACATCCACTTGAAAAATTCGACTTTCACGATTCGAGCAGTAAATAAGACCTAATCTCCAGTCCGAATGCTTATATCCTACTCCAATAATGGATGAGCTATTGACCCATTGCAAGTCTGATGGAAAGATTTTATCCGGAAGTGAAAGCACACGAAATTCATCTTTGTCCAAATCCAAGACAACAATAACACTTTCAATGGCTGTAACGAGTTGTTCTCCCCAAGATTGACGAAACGCGAATTCTTGTCCCTTTAAAATGAAATTAGGATTAGGATTAGGACAGGCTTTACTTGTACTTTTGAGTTATTTACCTTTCCTTCCGCGGATTTCTCCTTATCCTTTGCTTCTGCCTCATTATTCGCATTCTTATCAGCTCCTAATTTGGAGTAAGATGTGAAGAAAGGAGTTGCCTTTGGAATTTTCCTTTCAGCTAAATATGCCAATTTCGTTTCATCTAGACTCCAGACCATGGTCGAACCCCAAGCTGTTTATCAATATCAATATATAATTGACTGTAATAATAGCTACAAGGGGGTATAAGGCATAATACACTTCCAAAATACATCTTGCAATCGCAATTACTCACCTCCAGAAGTATAGACGCCTTTATGCTTATCCAGTTCCTTCAGATCATACGTCTTGAGCACTTTTTCCTTATCAAAAATCTGAAGATGCTCTTCCGCGTCATCTCCAGCCCCACCAACGCTTTTACCGTTCGCGTTCGACAGCACGGCTTTCTTTGCTCCAGATTTTGAGAAGGCAGTCAACTTCCTGAAGAGAAAATAAAAATATTGCAGCTTTCAGAACTTATACATACCTTCGAATTTCGGTAATTGTCGTTTGATATACTTAACTGTATCAAATAATTCATTGGAATATCTTACGAATTAGAAGGAATTGGAGTTGACGGAATGACAATGATATTGTCGGCCTTCAAAGACGACTTCAGAATAGTAAAAGTTTTGACAACACTCAGACGTTCTTTTTTGGAAATATCATCATAGCTCCACTCACTGTAGACATTCAGGGCGTGTTCATCCTCATCATATCGAGCAAAGCTCAAACCAGGAGTCTTCAATAAGTCCGCAAAAGTTTTAGCCACTTTATCAACATCCACATCCACAGTGCCTTCTTCTTGACTCTTGGAGTGATCCATTTCTATTTCTGAAATCATGAATTATGACTTCGACTTGAGTAAGCGTTAGTTGAATGAGAGCACGTTGCATAATTCAATAAACTCGTATTATCTATCTTCGTTTCGAGTCATAATTAACACCTACATTTAAGATAGTTGCCACTAAGCAATTCCTCTGGTTATGAATTCCATCCCCAGACACCAGAATACAAAAACTCATAAGAATAGGTTATAACGTTCTGTTGTCTCTGTGTAGTCTTTGACATTTCATAATTAACATTAACATAATCTGCAATAAGTATGTTTTGTTCCGGTGTTGCGACTGAACATGGCGGACATAGCATAGTTGCGTATCCAGTATTCCGGCAAATCTTTTAATTACAAGTACAAATATGAACAATTAGACAGTTAGGGCAGATGACGTTATTTTTAACGTCGATCTTAAACAAATATTGTATGTTAAGTTAAGTTAGGTTTGATTTTAACGTCGACGAACAACGAAGAAAGGTCATCTCCCCTAACTGCCTATCACCGATTAACTCCTTCGCTATGAGTCCCTATTGTTGATTGTTTTAAAGATTCGTCTTTTTTCGGTTCTGCACTATGCACTAAACACAGACTAAACGTCAAACGTACGGCCTTGTGCGTATAAATGAATTTCATGAAAGTAATGCTGAAAAAATGCACTAACATTAACGATCATGAATCATAAGCATGTGCAAAAAATTAAACCGTCAGCCGTTGGCCGTGTTGTTACCTCAAATGTCAAACCAACAACCAATTCCTGATCAATTCACAGTGACAGTGACAAGTGACAAGTGACAGTAGTACAAGGACCCGACCGATGAGTCGTTCGTCACAGCGCACCTGTCACCTGTTCAGCGGTGACTATAACAGTTGAGACGTAGTGAATTCAATAAATAAAATTAACCTGTCTGTGACCCGCTGATGTCAGATCTGAGAATCTGAGCCGTGAAGCCGAAAAAGCTGTCGTTTCCCGCATTGGAGGCAGGTGGCCGATGTTCGTGAGGCCCGAGGAGTGGGAAAGTCCAAAAGTAGGTGACGAAGTACATTGGGAAAAAGCTCCGGAGTTTGAGGAGGGCGAGGGACGACACTAAAAGTATTAAAAATTGTATTGGAGGAAATAGAGGGAAGAAGTGGATTTGGATACTAGTCGAGATATATTTTTGTTCGAGGCCCAAGTTCCAATCGTCAGTTCAGTCGAGCCTATAACATGGCCGAGGAAAACACGAGTAAGTCCAGTTGACAATAACTAACACAATTAAAACATTATTCCAGCTCTCCTAACATTGACGCTGCCAGCTGTCACGGCCTCAGATGTCAGACATCCAATTCCACGGATAGCCCATCAATACAGGCAACAGGTCATAGTCATATCTTTAAGTATATCAAGTCAATCGGGTGACCGGCAACCGGGTAATTGCAGACCGTCGTAGCATATAGCATTTAACGTCGTCGTCGTTAGCGTATATCTGCAGTATGTTTAATTTTGCGTATGTTGTATGTTGTAAGTGGATCCTAATCTGTGGATCCGTGTTCGTGAGGACACGACGACGGGTGATAGACGACAGGCAACAGGTGACAGGGTGACAGGGGCAGGGTGCACTAAACGAGGAGAGGAGGTATTCAATTACTTACGACATACGAGTACCTACGTTACGTATTAAAGTGTTTATACATATGACATACTCCATAATTTTGAGCGTCGAATAAACCAGTACGATGATTTGGGTGCAAAATGCAAACGAGGAAACTCCTTATAGATTGAATTGAGCAGCTTATGTCATTTGTAATTTGTCGTGCCTCGAATAAGACGGTTTAGGTTTAGAGTTTGTTAAACGTGAACTTGTGACATGTTAGATTTAGATACATATCTAATACATAATACAGAGCTGTAAGTCGTTCAACAGCAAACAGCTTGGCAATCAGTGAATCTACACGATTGGATCTTTACTTTCACGGTCACCTTTATTGTATTATTGCAGTTGTCCAGCCAGAATGTTTTCGCTATTCAGTGGCATTAAGCATTCCTGTTTTCCATTTGTTTTTAATCGGTCTAAATAAAATGCACCGACGTCGGTGTCCTACTTTTCGGTTAGGTTAGGTAAAAATTCGATTCGATACACTCTTAGGACGTTTAACCTAACCTAACTAAAATTAATCAAACTTGGGCCAAATTAATCCATTTTAGCAGTTCGGTGTGCTCGGTGGATTTTAGCTACTCCGTTTTTAATTTGTGTTCGTTGTTCTTGTTTTTATTTAGCATCTCGCTCAGGGAGAGTAAGGAAGAAAAACTCATTTTTGGCTGATTACGAATCTTTGGATGGACCTATTATTGATAGACCGAAGAGTGCGAAGAAGGCAAAGGCTAGTCCTGCAGTCAAGGTTTGATTGAAAATTGAAAAGCATTGGATTTTGCCCAAGTAAAAAAAAGGTTTAATAGTGTTAGGAATATGTTTTATTTTTCAGCCGATACCACCACGCGTCGAACCGGACAAAAAAACCAAGAAAAATGAGGCAAAGAAGCCCAAGTTGGATCCAGTTCTCCCGGATTTGCAATCCGACCTGGTCAATCTTTTGGATGACGGGAACGGAGAGCTGGATTTACCCGAGGAGTTTGATGAGGCGGATATGCCCATTCTAGCCGCTGAGGAAATCATTGATGAGAGTTTATTGGACGCGGAGGATGGAGCAACTGAAGTGACTGAGAGTCTTTCTTTGAGTCGCCTCAAGTCCCAAGCCCAGTCTACTTACATGATGGAGAAAACTTTGGAAGTTTCTAAAAGTAGACCACGGAAGTCTGTGCCACCTCGACCAAGGTCTCCAGATATTGTTTCTTTTTCCAAGTCGATCAAGAAACCTCCTGTGCCCACACCACCACCAAAGGATAAACACGTTAGTGACCTCACCATGGACCATTCAGTTCAGCGTGTGACACATTAATGTCCAGTTAAAATAAGATAATTATTTGCAGGTTCGCCGTGTGACGGCCTACATGGTCTGGTCAAAGGAGTACAAGACCACTTTCGCAGAGAAGTATCCCCATCTCGACGCTTCCCAGAACACGTCTAAACGCATGAATGATATGTGGAATGGACTTACAGCTGGAGAGAAGAAAATGTGGAAGAACCGTGCTGCCAAACAGATGAAAAGTGGAGAGAATATGAAGAACACAGCTCCACCCCCGGTTCAAAAAATTCCAAAAAAGAAGAAATTGAAACTCAAGACATTGGCTGGATTAGAAGGACTCTCACAGCTCAAGACGAAGATCACTGGCAAGAAAGGGATCACAGGGAAGCCCAAGGCAAAGGGTCGAGGTAAAAGAAAACACTCCGGAAGTAGTTTCAATTCGGATGGTGATGACATTATCGCTCCTCCGCCCAAATCCCTGAAACAGAGTCTCACCGTGAAACCACCAGCCAAGGGAAACAAAGCTGCTGTGAAGCACGAGACAAAGTACATTCCTCCGCCTCCACCTAAAAACAATGGGAGAAAATCACCGGCAAAAGCTGGGGCTAACCTCAATGTTGCTGCGATGAGAGCAATGTCAACTATTTTTTCAAAGTAAGATTCCATTTTGGTAAATTGTAATATACATATTCGATTTCGATATTCGCATATTGCGAGAAAGCACAAGAAATTCGTCTGCTAATCAGTTTTTCCTTATGCAACAGATACTCACCGAAGAAGGAAGATGAACCCCCGTTGTACAAAGTAACCGGAACGAATCCGCTCGACGTTGGAGCTCATTTCGCTCTGCTCGGTGAATCTCTAACAGTCATTGGCCAAAGGCTAAAGGAACACGAGGTTAGCAGTTAGCAAAATATCTTAAATGCTTCGCTGTGAATTAATATCTAAAATATTTTATTTACACTGTAAACAGGGTCAAAATGTTAGCGGAAGTCTTTCAGTATTATTGGATTCCTTGCTCTGTGCAACGGGACCGCTCCTCTGTCTAACCCAGCAAGTTCCAGAGCTGAACTGCATACCCCAAGAAACTCTCTCAAGAACACTAGATAATATAGCTTATATTATGCCAGGTTTGTAAATTCAAAATAAAAAACTACGTTCTCGACATAGCAATGGATTATATTACCTTTCAAACTAGTACAAACAAAGATTTTCTGGATGTGTAAACGCGTTCTAATATGAGTGAAGTTAATAGGAATCACTTCGTGTAAATAATTTTTTTAGCTAGTGCAGCAGGTTGTATTTTTTCTCGAAGAAGCAATATACGTACATTTACACCATTACTTAAAATAGACGTCAGTTTTATAATGGCATTTTATCCCGTCAAGTTCTAGGTAATTTTACTTGCCTAATCTAGAGATACTGGTATACAATTATAATTATATAACTCTGTCAGATCAACCGGATATGAGTAATCGTAGATCTAGGGTCATAATAGTAAAGACTCAATTTTTGACAAGTTTTGACCTAAATAAACGGCGTTTTCAGGTTAATCATTGGTTTTTAAAAATTAGTTACGTGATTTATGCTAAGAAAGGTTAGGTTTTCATTCAGGTGTATTCAGGTTAGGTTAGGTTTAAAAAGCCGAAAAAAGATGAAAGCGTCGTTCGTTTAGGTCAAAACCTGTCAAAAACTTTAGGCCAAAATTTGGTTTAATTAAGTCACTTAAATTGACACCCAATAGTAACTAAGGCTTAACTAATTAACAATTTTAAGTTTAGTTAGATTAATTTTCCAGCCCAGTCAATATTAATGTATTAAAGGCACCACTGGAGATTTTCTTTGCAGACTTCTGGCGTTAATGTATTAGTGCCTGCGAAGTGTATAATTCTTAATTCGTTATCATAAGCGGTGAACTAAGAAGAATTATAACATAATAAATCAAAATAATATTTATACAACATAACTGTGATGAATTGTAAGTACTGTAAGAAGAGGTATTTCGTTCGTACTGTTTTAATTTTATAAAAAATTGGCACATATTTTATTTGTATGATTTTGTTTCTCCCTGTAACACTTGAGCACAACAATAAGACACGTTAACTGAACTGACTTTAAATTGCATTTTACCTATGTCGCTTTCCTTTGCATTGTTTGAATTTTTTGTTTCATTTCTGTATATTTGTATTAGGTAGATAAGAGTATTGCGGGTTACGGTTTACAAATCTTTCTACTATTTACAAGATCTATATGCTCTCTCTCTATTTATTTCCTAAGTCTTTGGTTTTCACTTTCATTTTGTAAATGATATTCGTACAATTAGATCTTGGGCATTCATCTCTCAGATCATTCAACTCAAATGCTACATATGTATTGCCAAGCAATGTGCGTTGTATGTTGTATTATTGTTATTAGTGACATATTTAGTTACCAGCGAAATATTTAGTTTTTTCTAGATATTCATATTTATCATAACAGAAGAAGGCTAACTTGATTCCTATAGCAAAGGCATGTAAACTGACTTGGTTCCCAGTTCCACAGTATAATCGGTAACAACAAAAACTTGACTCATGGTTTGCTCTAACAAGAGCTAACAGATATTCGGCTCATCCGGTTCAGGGCCATTTCAGGAAGACCTAGTACAGTGCTCAGAGTTTGACACAATTTCGTGTAATCCGACTCTAGTTGATTCTGATAGTCAATTTGTTCCGGGGAAATTAGTTGACCATTTCGGATTAGCAGTTCACCACAGCATTCCACGAAGTCCCTGTTTAAAATATAAATATTATGTTTTATGCTTCATTGAACTTGAACGGTAATTCTATGAGTTATAGGTATAGGTATAACTGGTGATTCTGGTTACCGAAATATGGCTTTCAGCTTGTTGATATCTTGAACAGGAAACTCATGTTCTTTATCTAAAAATGCACGAGCATACGCGAGCGGACCTTGATTCACCTAAGAAAATACAGAAAAATCAGTTAAAACTGGAATATGGAAATTATGAGGTAACTTAACATTCATTGGAGACACACACACCTGCACGCTCACAGAGCCTTGAAGTCTCAATTGAATACGCTTGATATCCATAGAGTGAACTTCGGCTCGGAGTTCAATCACACGTCGTTGCATGTCATCAATAGCCACAATGATCGGGCTCAGATCTTCCTCCTCAGAATTAATTACACGAAGTCTCGTGACCACTGCCGGGTAGGTGTACTCCGCTACAAAAAATGAATAATTTAGATTACACAATTTACATGTATTACCTATGCAATATTATGTGTTACGCTACGTATTGACTCTTACTGTGAACTGTTGTCCTCCGTTTCCATTGTTGATGAACGGCAGCCTTATTGTCCACACTGATTTTATCCTGGACTTTCATAGTGAACGGCGTGTCATAGGTAAACTTATTCACGTTTTGATGTCGGCGGAAATCTTCTGACCACAACTTCCTCCGTGGGCTTTCACTCGGTATCGGAGAAACATCTGTAAAAAGAAAATAACACGAAATAGTAGAAACAGTAAATAGTGTGTCTACACGAAAGGTTTTCCAAAACTCACGTGTAATCGTAGCGTAAATACTCTCGTCGTCTGGAATATGATCCGTGTCACCGGATATAATTATTGCGTTTTCCGCACTCTCGACTTTACTGCAAATCTCCATAAGTGAAGTCACATTTGGTTCTTTGTAAATGAAAACTTCAATAGGTCTCGAGACTGCGGTTCTTCGAGGATGGTAAAGTGCGACCCGGTAGTAGGTTGCAAGGAAGCGCTCGCGCTTGTTCTGAATTAGGGAACAGGCACGGGACATTTGTTTATACGAATGTTCCAGGGCGGCGTAGTCTGACAGAGATTCTTGAATATCGACTAAGATTCGGTAAACCTAAATATGTTAGAAAAGGAAATAGAAAATAAACTAATTAGAAAACTCTAGATGTTAGGTTGAGCGTTAAACAAACATGATTTTGGTTTTGGTTTACCTCGAGCATAAGTTCGTAACGTTCGGACTTTTCACAGAAATGAACACAGCTTTCTAGTCTCTGAATCAGTTCTTCAGTGGTATCCTCTTCCTCGTGAAGATCAACATGTTGTTGAAATTCGTCTTTGAGATTCTGTGAGATTCCCAGCATAATCTTACGGACCTGATTTAAACCAAAAATTTATTAATTGTACCTCAACGTAATTTAGAAGTGAAGATCATTAAATTATTATATTACCTCTGGCGTGGCAGTTTGTCGAGCCAAAAAAGACGCAGCATGAAGCTCACAAAGCAGGGCTTCGCTAAATCGCTTCCGTGCCAAATGCTCGTCCTTCAAAGCATCAAATGAATCCAAACGTAAACGACCTCTCGCAAAGTACGAGTACGAGTTTGCCAGTTTGAGATGAAGTTCAGAAACACGGTAATCATTAGTACAGCTCTTGAGTAACCATAAAGAATTCAAAATGGTTGCCAGGCGTGTAGGCAAACTACTGGGATGAGTAGGAGAAACCTTCTTCTCTCTTCGTCTACCCCCGCAGCCAGTCAAATGCCTGAATGAACTGTGTTTCAGAGAGCTAATGGTCATGTTCTTGGGTTCAAATTCCTGGAGGTCAATGAAACTCAGTTTTTCAGTGATGGCGACGATAAAGCTGGACCTCTCGTTGAGACTCATGCTCCGTTCCAGAAGGGACAATGATTTCCGGAAGTTGTGTACAAATGCAGGTGTGAGTGGGAGTGAAGAAATGGCAACGAGGCTCTGGGAAATTGTTCTATTCGCATTGTGCAGAAAGAGCTTGGCAAGTATAGAGACACATGTGCTGATAAGATATGAAGTCCCAAAGCCGTTCAGAAGCTCACAGAATAATTGATGACTCAAGTCCTCATTTCCTGAAATACAAACATGTTGAATATTCGAATAATGGTTTTCCTTAAATGCTACAAAGCAAACCAATCAACGTACCTTTCGCGAAAACAATGGACGCCAAATCCTCGACATGGAACAGATTTTCCAAAGCTCCAAACATTGCTCTCGTGTCCTCACTTGCCTTGGCCACGTCCAGCGTGGTACGAATAACATCCCTCATTTCATTATTCTCTCCTTTGCAAGCTGTGCAGAGATTTGCCAGAGTATCAACACAGACAAAGGTTGCTTCGGTATTCAGATCCTTCCAGTCACTCGTCGAGGTTCCGATGCTTGCTTTCCGTTTCTGATCTTTCCCAGGAACAGGGGATAAGGAGGAATCATCCGTGGTCCCCTTCAGAGGCAACGAAGACCATTTCTTGTTTGGCAGTAAAGAAGTTCTTGGACTTGGCGGCATCGTTGGCGGAACCGCAATTCCAACCACCTGGAAAAACAGTGAATATTAATTAATATTAGATATTTTTTTTTAGAAAAATACTTAAATTCGCCATTTATTTAGAAACCCTTATCCACCACGCCTACTTAGGTACCTCGCTCTTACTCTGAGCACATTTGCCAGCTTCTGTGCTAGCAACGAACAGACACACATTGTCCTTAAGTCCGTCAAAGAGTGTCGATTCTACTCGCGGCTTTGTCCACCGGAATCTGAAATAACCTGGCTTTTTGCTTTGTCTCTTATTGATTGTATTTGATGGCTTAGATTTACGTAGAGCCATGGCTGATTCTGTAATTGTAGATTTATTATGATTTTATGTATAATCAACTGCTTTGATGCTTGGAAGGAAATGAAAACCAATAAGGAAATGTTTTGCAATAATATTTGAATCGAAATAGAAGTCGGGTGCGGCTTGCGACTTCCTATTACCGCAGAGGAAACGTGTCACTGAGATTCCTAATTATGAAACTCATAACCAAGATAGGTATACAAATACAACTAAAAGGTCGACTAACCTTTTTCCGTGTGATTGTGCTGTTCTTCTTAGCAGTTGTGAAATGAGAACAGGCTAAATGAATCATCTGGAGAAGTGACGCTCTTTCCTGACTTGAACTTTTCGACCAATAAGTTCGCAGACCATCTTTTCCCATAGTTTTCAAAACATAAAGTCCACTGACCAATAACTGACTCGTCTCAGCTTCATTTAGTTTGTCATAACGTCGCAGCACAACGTTGCTCTTGTCTGCCTCCGTTGTACTTCCAGGTGGAATAATCTTTAGTTCGTCATCGAGCAAAATGTCACTGGATTCCTTGGCAAGGCTTTGCGCGTCTCTGCAGACAAATAGTTTGGAATTCACGACGTTAATTTAAATAATTAGAAAAAGCTTAATACATGTAGAGTCTGCATACTCACCCAGAACCACTATTTGAAATATTTTCATTCACAATCGTTCCACTTTCGGACCCAGCACTAACAGTCGATGCAGCAGACGTGGTGGCAGCTGGATTACTCATTTTGATGGCAGAAATTGCATCCAAATAATCACAGTTCGTGATACTAACTCGGTCTAAGCTCATTCGATCACCGCTGCCTCGACTATTCATAGTGATACTACTAATATTCGTCATACTGCTGTTGGTGCTCAGGCTTGGTGCAATACTGAGACCATTGCTTCGTATACTCAATGACGACTTCCGCGAGTGATCAGATTCACTTCCAAACACGTTGTCACCTCCACCGCCAAATCCATTACCAATAGATTGGTGGTTCTGATGACTCCCTGTGAGGGACTTATTCAAAGCGGCTTGAACCAGCGTTCCTGCTGTAGCTGAAAGTATTGTTGACACTGAGGAACATCTCGATGAATGTGTGGTGCTCAGGGAAGCCGTAGAAATACGATGCAAGTTATCACAAACAACACGAAGCCAAGGAACCCACATTGTTGTCCCGTTTCCGTTCTGCTCATGGGAGGCTAAGCCACTCATGATCGGTTTTAGTGCTAGACTTCGTACATTCGAAACTTCGCCCAACCCGCTCCGGGATTGCTTCATCACAGTGGCAACTAGAAAATGACGTTTTGACCAAGGAATGTTGTCCAGCCTACAGAAGTATTTACATATTAGCATTAACGGTTAGTTCGCACATAAATCTTAAACATGGTTTCCATTTTCAATTACCTAGTATACTCTTCGTCACCAGCCGCAGAGTTAAGCTCCAAAAACAACGGATGCTCAACCACACTTTGAAGAAGGTAAAACTTAAAATCTTGAACCTACGAATCGCAAAAGGAGAGTAATTAATTTACTACACATTATGAATCATATCATCTTGCTAATAAATTACAAAATAAACCGAATTTACCTTATGAGAGTCTCCAGGACCAAAACAAGCCAGGTACGCGTTGATAGTAGCAAAAACAACATGGCGTTGTGTGATGACTGAGATGGCGGTACAAATGAATTGCACAAAACTCTCATTGGCACCACGAGACAAAATAAAGTCAGACTGTGATCTCTGGACAACTTCAGATGTAAACAACTGCACTAGTTTCACTAATTTAGAGTCTTCTGGATTAGTACATTGAAAACCTTGGATTGCAATGGATTTCAAAATCATCGGGAAGATATGCTTTGAGTGTTCTAATGAGCTGGCAATAGTCACACCATCCCCAGTCTCAAAAACATCAATCCAGGCGTCCACAATGACTTCTGCCACTACAGATCAAAAATCAAAACCAGACCAAAATTAGATGATTTGTTGAATATTATTATTTAGCACAACGTAATTCAAATGCTGTTAAAAGTTAAACTCGACTTACAGCTATGCGTTTCTTTCGCCTTAGTATTCTTATCATCATCGGCAGCAAGAAATCTCAGTTTCGTGTATTCTTCCACAACTTGTTCCAGGCCAGCCTCAATCATGGCGTGAAAGGCGAAAATAAGAAACTTGAAAGATGCGCTCCCAATCGTTTTCGATATTTTTGACACATTACAGATTTGATTGATAATAGTTGGGAAGAAGTCTCTTAGAGTTCCCAAATCAATCGACTCCAGTGTACGGATAGATTTGACCGTATTTTCATCATCACAATGAAGAAATCTGGAACTGGATAAACTATTGCCTTTTTGCAAAATCTTCTCTGCATGAGCGAAAAAAGCTCCGAGGGAACCACACTTTGTCCAAACCGTCGACACGAGATTCAGTTTCACTGAAAGCGTGCATTTTTCTAACCACCCAATATCGGGGCCAGAGTACTGCAATACAAATACGAGTTCATAATTAAAACATGACCTTTCGTACTTTCGTCCTGAAATACAATTAGAAATTACAGAAACCGATAGAGTACATGCAGTTAAACACATGCAAACAATAAAAAAACAACCAAGGTATTCCAATCGCGGTTGAAATACCTTGCAAAGCTAAGCGAGTTTTAATGACGCACGAGAATTACATACAGTATATAAATAAATGTACAGGAGTTAATTGACAAGCATTGGATATTCAAAACAGAAAAATATGTAGAACATTTCGTAGCCGTAGCTCAGCGAGAGTAGAACATAGTGCTGCTTAACAAACAAAAATATACACAAAACTTGCCTTCTCCATTTTCGCCTTCAGAAATCTTTTGCGACTACGAATTTGGAGGAGATGGGGAGTACTTCCTACCACTACTGGAGTCTCAGTAGCTACTTCATCCTCAATTTGACTCTACATTGTATTACAGTAGCATTGATAAATTGAGACGTACATCAACGATTTCATTCAAATCATGCATTTCAATGTTCAAACGGCACACCCAAAACGTACTTTCGCTTGGTAAAAATCTCTGTGAGTTTAAAATATGTAGAACTCTGTGCGCAAATTAAAAATCAAAAGTTGAACCCAAAATTGCTAATTACCAAAATACCAAGCCCGCATGCACCTCATATTTGATTGTAGAATGTTCAAAAAATGCTTACACCACGACCCAGTCCTAAGGGCTGTATCTGGAGATATCCGGATGGCAATACGGCTGCGACTGGCAGAAGATGTTCTCCACCAATAAAACGAAATTTATTCAGAAGTGGGATCCAAGCATATCCGATGATATTTTCAAGTTGTTTGGCCTTATTGGCTTTATCAAAGGAACAGGAAATATGAAGGAATTGGAAAAGTAAGTGAAGACGCGGATCCAGTGCAACGGGTAGTGAAAGCTTGATTTCACTGTACCATTCCGGATTCGTACGGTGATGAAGAACGTAGGTTGCAATACTTCCGTTTCCAGGATTCTTATCTAAAGCTGGAAAATACAACATTTCTTCTTGAGGTCATTAAGGTCATTACGAAAAAATCAGCACCGGTCGACATCGACACTGCTTTGAATTGAATTTAGAAGACCGCAGAGTTCGACCGGTACCAAAATTAAATATTGTAGACCACCGAATTAAAAACTTACGACTAGCATCAATGTCGTCTTCTGCCCGCAGGAAGACACGACAAACAATATTTCTGGCACGGATTTTACTTGCTACTGCATTTAAGTTGAGTGTAACGGGGTAGACGTAGAGAAGATGTGAGAAACGACTAAATGTTTCAATTGACTGGGATGGGAATTCTGTGATAACGGCTAACGTAGTTTCCGCAATACTGGGTTTGTCAATCAATTCATCCAAAAGTGATGGTCGAGACAACTCAACAATTGTTTTTATTGATCCAAGAACAAGTGTTAGCTTGGACACTCTTTCAGGTTTCTTGATCTCTGACAGGATTTTGAGGAGCTCTTCATCCGAATATTTCTCATGTTTATAGAATGAGCTGAATAGTGAGTCTGTATCGAAGAGTAAGTCTGTTGAGGCTTCTAAACCAGATCCAGCTGAACCTCCTTTTCGAAATAGACAGCGGTATGACCAGCATAACGGCATCCGATATCTACAGATGTAATAAATATGAAAAACAATTCAGTTTAATAGAATTTTGCGCTTCAGAAATATGAGAAAATTAGATCACAGACGCGTATATGCATTCTGCAGCCCGTTCGGCGAATTTCTTCAAATATCAAATCTATTTAGTTCGGCTAGGTTTTAAGTTATGTCTTCGATAAAGCTCGCATATTGCAAACCCTTTAGAATAAATCTCAAATACAGGCATGATTTTTCACTGCTGAACGTGGGCTACAAAAAGTAATTCTGCGTCGCAGACAAAGCATCGTAAAGACCGTAAAGACAAAGTATCTCGAAGAGCGCAGTGACAAGTATCGTAGATCTTGAGCTTCAAAACAGTTCAGCATTTAGCAGCTTAAATTAGGTTCCTAATTGTAATATGTTTATGGTGCTCAAAATCTGTGATACTTTGTGCATAAGCGCACCGCGATACCTTGTCGTGGACCATGGTCAGATGATTTACTTCGATATCAAATGTATTACTGGGTATCATCTTCATTGCACGCAATATAACAGTGACCTACTAATACTGGGCAATTAATCGTATCATTAATCAATTAAGCACAGGTTGTGCAACCGTGAAAGCCAAAAAACCACAACCTTGACAATTATTACCTGTTTAATTTACATTTTAACCCCTTATACGTAGCATGAAACGTGAGCTTCCACGTTATACCACAGATAATCACAAAAACAAACTCGTGCATATTAATGCATAATTATCATTGCGGATTGTGTCATTTAAGTGCACATTAGCCCCCAACAAGGTGTTAAGAACAGTTACTACTGTTTCCCTTAATTGTATTTTGTATTAATTCACAGACATAATTACGAAATTCATACGAACATACCTACCCAGAAACTAGAGCAAGTTTACAGTACGTTCTCAGATACCATATCATTCATGGCATGACCCAGAAGTCAGTACTTACTGTACGTACGCACCATTGTTGTCCCATAAGTAAAACTTGGGATTGTCATGAAAGTCAGGCATTATGTAACATGTAGTAGAGAATAGAATTCGGCAGAATCTTACCGTTGAGCGTCCGAGAACAAAGGTGAAGTGGTAACATTTTTAGAGACTCTCGATCCCGACTTCCCATCCGGATTTCCTCGAAGATACAGATCAGAGTCAGTTGGTTGTAAAGTTTTCTCGACTCGAACCACAGCATAAATCTGATCATTGCACTCACTGACACGGAATAAAGCCTACAAAAATACAATGTACAATTAAACCGTGCAGACGCGTTCATAGGAAACATAAACTAACTACACCAACACAACATGCACGCACAATTAGTTGTAATTGTAAGCATTTTCCTAATTCCATAAATATCAGCATCAACCGTATAAATACATGTAAATCTTAGAATTGCAAAGCTAGGAAATACATAATAACGGCATCATGGTACACTGCTATCAGAAATTCATGTAACGTACTACTTATTACACCCATTTACACAAATACTGAGAAAGAAACAACCCTTTAGCAAGCAAAAGAGACAATAGACTCTATCCGCATAATTAAACCTCTTGTCTTGGCTCATTGTACTCAAGCTAATGACTCGTTAATAAATTAACATTCGTTTACCTTACATCTAACTAAAATAATTAAGACCAAAAGATTAAGTACACGTAAAAAGCTGTGGTAAGTACAACATCATATGTTAACAACGAAACCTTGCCTTACAACTTGCAACTTGGAAGTAGAAGGTATGGCATAGCTGCAGAAGATAGCAATTATTTGGAGTTTTGGAGTGCGTGTAAATTAATTTTGACGTCTTCCCTGACGCGGTAGCTGCGTCCGGGGATATTTGCATACTTTTCATAAAAAATTAGTGATTCAAAAAAATTGAATCGGGCACTAATTTTACTTCTAAATGAATGGACTTTACATATAAACTTTGCTTGGTTAACATTTTGAACGTTTTTTTAGCGTCGCGCGGCAGCAAGTTTGTGTTCTAATAAACTGTGTCTTGAATATACTATAAGTAAACTTATGCAGGTTTTGAAAAAATATGCAACTATTTGATCGCACAACGCTTTCGCAGCCAGACAGCATGGCATGGTCCGATGGACAACATGGTTCAGCCCAGCAAACCCTGCCGGACTAAACGATTTAAGCGTCAGAGTTCATTTGCCTTTCCTTTGTATTAAAAATAAAAATATCAAAGCGCATTCCACAAAGAACCGAGCACACGCTAACACCAACATACAACACAATGATTTACGCTACACGTTTGTCACTTTTAGGTACCTGCTCTGTTAATAATAGCTTCCAATCCCCCAATTTATTACCGCATGTGTTTAAATTTTTGTCATATAAAAGACATGTGAAGAGAAGCACAGTATTTTTTCCAAGTAACTATTGAAAAGAACTAAGCTCATTGCTACGAAACCAAGAACCAATTCAATTGAATGAATGTAATTGTAAATAATTGGAATATTAGGTAGAAGCACGAGCTAATTCGCTCATTCAAATCTCTTGAAAGTAGTTTTTTGGGAACAAAAGGAAAAAAAGGAGACCAGAGAACAAGAATAAAGACACCCTTAATTCAAAAACATTCTAAACAATTTATCTCTGAAATAGATAAAAAAAAACATCTCCCAGCATAATAGTGAAAAGACGTGAGTTTAGCTCATCAACAACCAACAACCTCCTACACCCTACACGTTCATCACCATCATCGCCGGCACACAATAATCATTACCACCTGCAAAGCTTATTGCGCCCATGCTCATAACAAGCAAATAATACCACGAACGAACGAACTTCAAGTAGAAAACTAGGTACAAACTACTTGGATAAACTATTAACAAAATACAACAGAACTCACTTTAGGCTTGGTCACGAACTTCCCATGAATATCCACTGTTGAATGGAAATCTTCGGAAATCTTCCGTCCATTTTTTACATCAAAGAGACACACTGAGACATAATAGGGTTCAATTGGAGTCCCAGCCTCTGTTTTTAAACGAAACTCAATCGACTCCAATTGAAGCGTGAAGAAGATCGGGGAAGATGCTTTGGACTTCAATACTGGCTTCGACTCAAGCTTTCGCTCTGGTGAAAGCTCGAACTAAGAATATAGAAATATGCATCTAGTTGTACGTGTGTGTGTAATTCACAAAGTTTCAGCATTATGAATCCAAAATACTTTTTTTCCTACATAAGTGCGAGCTTCTGATATTGTTATTTGTCATCCCTTTTCATTTTAAGGCCTATTGTGAGGTACAGTGCACTCTACGTTATGTCAGGGTAGGTTCACAGAGTAGGTTGATATTCAAGTATTTGCGTGTTATGTTTTATCCAGATGCATTTTCGCAGCTATGTTTTGTGCGCTACGAATCTTTGCAAATTCCTAGTCCTAATACATAATCATACAAGAAAACCCCAATGCCCGCTAATACCCGAGGACCCTTGGACCAGGTTCGCGGCGCCGACCACCCTCGAGCT
>JAQFYT010000771.1:0-21181 GCA_034694925.1 Ceratophysella denticulata
CCGCACCACGCAGGCACCACGCACGCAGGCACCCATACATGCACGCAGCTTCCTCCTACGTGGTTATATTTAAGATTAGGTGTATTCCACAATTTCAAGTTCAGAGAGATAAGGTGTGTTTCAAAATAACGTCGGATCGGAGTTACCGATATCTCACTGTATTAATGATTTGCAGACCCCACCACCTACCATTTTGCCATACAAAGCTCCTTAATGTTAGATTGGATCACCTTTATAACTTTGTGGTTTGTCTTTATCATCCCCTTAAAATTAAGAAATTATGTGTGCCTCAGGCATCAGGTATGTATGTATATGTAGCTGCTTGTATGTATTGATGAGCTTCGAAGTAAATATTTGTGAGTTATAAATTCGGTAGGCTTAATCATAATATGCTAATTAAAATAACTCGATGCATTTAAATTTACTTTGACGGTTGGAACGGTGATGATGTACAGTACAAGATATCCGTATTCCCAGTCCCAGTCGGGTGGCATTTTTCGATGCCATTAAAAAATAGAATATGCCATAAAAAAGAAGATTTTTGCAATAGGAAATGGAATATGCTTCAATAAGTAAAATTGGTTTATAATTCCAAAGGTAAGGTTAGTTGTTGGTCATTTGGGTATTTCAAAAATCTAACATAACCTGTAGAACGGATCAATCTCGTCAGGCTAACGTTTTCAGCTAACCTAACCTGACTAAAATCAAATTTACTGCCATGCAGACTTATTGCACAAGTTTTCTTTTTTAAGGCAGATTCTATTTTCTCATGGCACGTTTATATGTTTTCCTTCCCAGTCCTGCCAGAGCAGGGCTTTTTTGGGACACTTTCGTTGGCATTTGCGGTCAAGACTTTCGTCGTAAAGCTTTATTCTAGGCATTATTCAAAACCAAGTGAATACAGTAAGATGTACAAACACAGACGCACACACCAAAAGCCAGCACACGAGTACACATAAGGGTTTGTTTCTCACTTTATTTTAGTGCAGACTCTTGTAGACACGAGAAACCCTTGGTCAGAGGCCGCGGTTGGTTTGAAAACTCAATTATTGACTGGGTGCAGCGCAGCGGCTTGAACTGGAATTTAATTATTTATTTATTTAAAATCAGATATTGAGCTATTTATTCAAAGTCAAAAGTTCTTGGCACCTCTTCCTCGTTTAGTCATTCAATTAAGACTTGTCACATCCGAGACCTGTTTCACACCACAGTGGACACAACGCAAGACTTAATTTGACACGGACAACGTTGAACGTAAGAGAATGTTGAATGTCTTACATCTTACATCATACATCTTGTATGTTAATGTTGCGCATAGTTACCGGACATAACAAGTTATATGTACATTGTGCATGCATAGTCAACAGTAATCTGCGACATAAACAAGATTAAAAAAAACACTGAAATGAATCTCATTAAATTCACAATTGTGAATTCATAATTTTTCAAAATTTTTGATTTAGAATGAGTGATGTAAGTGCACCCGCCTGACTTACGACGTTTGTCGTCGGGTAGGGTCCTATTTATTTAGAAGAATTTTGGACTTCAGACGTTCTTCCTGACGGCTAAATTGATTGAATATCCAGAAAATGCCTCCGCGGTCCTTGCAACCACAGTTACATCACAATGTTCGAATACTGCTGGTCGGTGACCCTGGAGTGGGTAAAACGAGTATAATACTCAGTTTAATTAGTGAAGAGTTCATTGACGGAGATGAGGGACAGATTCCAAGTCGATCCGAGGAAATTATCATCCCGCCTGACGTCACACCCGAATTGGTTCCAACTATTATTGTGGATTATTCATGTAAGTCAGTCAATTGCGGTTCTTATGTAATCTAACAAGTACAATGTTGAATTTATAGTATGTCTTAAGTGTATTAAATTATGGTTTCATTTTGACATGTCCTTCACCGTTTCCGTAACATAAAGCAAAGTACTCAGTTTCGTTGTCTGTGTTTCTGCAAATTACTGTAAAATCAGATAAAGCATTTAACAAAAGACTTGCTGTAAGGTTCACATGGGATTACGTATGTGTGCAAACCTAGACATAGTAGAGTGTAGAGTAAAATTACTCTGATTTCTTTATATTTGTATATTTGTCTGGTATTGTCGTTTTCTGAAAGCTGGCCATTTCATGACTGTTGGTAGAATTTCGATGTTGTTCTAAAGCTTAATACCTATGCTTTATGGATGTGTATGGATATGTTACGGCTTGTATATAAACCTGGCACAGTTATAACTGTGCCGGTACAGATGTAATATTCTATACGGTTTTGTGGATAAAATAAAGTTAGTATTAATAATCCGAATCTAGAAATACTAATTACAATTTCTGAAGCACAATTGAACGCTCTTTCCAATGGTGTATTGGTCATTCCATGTATTGTTTTCTAACCCGGTTAAATTCGCAATTAGTTGATTGTAGTTTCAGATAGTTTAGAGAAATCCGCCATTTTTAACAATAAACCGTAGATTATCTGGTAAAGTATGTATACCGTTGGAAAGAGCGTTAAATTGTGCTTCAGGAGCTGTAATTACCATTTCTAGATTCAGTTGATTAATACCAATATTACACATAAAACAGTATACAATATACAATATTACATACGTGCCGGCACAGCTATAACTGTGCCAGGTTTATATACAAGCCACAACAGATACATTGTGGCTGACAATGTAGAATTTGTACTTATAGAAATAAAATTGGTCTAATTATTTTTTATTTTACCAGGTAAGGAACAGTCAGAAGCGGAATTAGTTGACGAAATTCTTCGGGCACACGTTATTTGTATAATTTACGGAGTTGACAATGATGGGAGCATGGAATCAATTGGGAATTATTGGCTCCCACTAATACGCTCTACACTTGGAGGTGGCGGTGAACAGTTTATGGAAGCGGCTGGGGGCGGAGTCACGGTTGTTGCTCAGCAGGGATTCAAAACTAAAATACCCATTTTACTCGTTGGCAATAGAATTGATCTCGTGGATTATACTACAATGGACGTAAGTCACATATTTCCTTCCGTTCGGAGTTTATTTTGGGGCTCAGGGTCGGAAAGTAGAATTTTCTGTATGACCAGAGCTCTGACGCCATGAACGGAAAGTACATAGATAGAGTCAGAGCATGAGTCATAAAATTACAAAAATCTTAATATTTCCATAATTTATGTAGTATGTAGATATACATAATCTGTAACTAAAACTGTTTTTTACTAAAATATTCCAGATTGTCGTCCCTTTGATGAACGAATGGCCTGAAATTGAAACCTGCATTGAGTGTTCAGCTAAAACTCTCCGGAATATTTCAGAACTATTCTTTTATGCCCAGAAAGCTGTACTTCACCCGACAGCCCCACTGTATAATTCTGAAAAGAAAGAGGTAATTTTATTCATTAAAAACTTCAGCGAGTGAAACTCCAGCGCAACAGAACGTGTGAGTATACTAGGTTATGCATATTTCTAATTTTCCAGTTGACTGAACCAGCTCGTCAAGCACTGCAGCGTATATTCCGGATATGTGATGTGAATAATGATGGGACTCTAGATGATTTGGAAATGTATTCATTTCAAAAATTCTGCTACGACTCACCCCTTCAACCCGATGCACTCGATTCCGTGAAGCATATTATACAACGGAATGCCATTGATGGCGTGTTCAACAATGGGATTACACTGAATGGTAAGCCCGATTCAGACTTTAGCCATTGCCATTGACATATTTGTTAAAGAAAATTTGGTAAATTCGAAATGTAACGGTGTTTTTATAATATTGTACAGGGTTCTTAACACTTCATACGCTGTTCATTCAACGCGGTAAACATGAAACGACGTGGACAGCTCTACGGAAATTTGGATATAATGATCAAATTACAATTTGTAATGATTATTTGTGTCCCATGTAAGTGATATTTTAGTTGTACTTAAAAAAAATTATCTCAAGAGTTTAATCCTACAATTTCTGTTTGTATTTTCTAGCCTGTCAATTCCTATTACATCAACCGCCGAACTAAACCAAAACGGTTTAGATTTCTTCACAAAAATCTTTATCAAGTACGACCGAGATCGTGATCGTTGCTTAAGTCCGGAAGAGTTACTCAATCTCTTCTCGACAAGTCCTGGGATACCCTGGCCACCTTCCAGTTTTTCGGGTGTTTGTCGTAACTCCCGGGGTTACTTGACATACAATGGATTCATGTGTCAATGGGTCCTCACCACTCTGCTCGACGTGAACAAGACAATGGAGTACATGGCCTACTTAGGATTTCCCATTACAGCCGAGACGGATCAATCAGAAGGGATTACTGTGACAAGGGAGAAAAGATTGGATTTGGCCAAAAAGTCAAGTTCCAGGAATGTTTACAGATGTCATGTGATTGGTGCGAGGGGAGTTGGGAAAAGCACTATATGCCGACAACTGGTTCAACGATCTGGGATTAGTCAGGTTAGTTCACAGGTCATAGGTAATTGACTCGCAGAATTTCTAATTGCTTTCTGACCTGACCTGAATTTTTTTTTACATTATACTTTCGAAGTCATTGAACTCTGAGTTACATTGTTAACTAATTTGCTTAATGTCACTGGTGACGGACTCTTTGACTTACTTAAACTAGTTAACCCGTATGTGACGGTACGGAGGAATTTTCCTCCACGCAGTCTTAGAAGTGCTATTACTCGGTCGGGTGTGGCGACATCAAGCTGGGATTTTTTGCTATTTGTCAATCAACTAATTTTGAAATAAGTAATGTCAACACTCGGAAGATGGAGTCGGTACTAGCGCCTCCAGAAAATAAATTAGATAAAAAGAACATGATTTTTTGAGATTTTCTTCCGTTTTGTCCGAACTGGAGGAAAAATCCTCCGGCTTTGGCGCACACGCGGTAAACCTCCGAGATGCACTGCTGCCGAATGGTCTATGAAGCAGTACCATGACATGACCATGAAATGACTCATTTGGCAACAGTGTGGAGGAATTTACCTCCAGTCCGGGTGACATAGGGCAAAATTGGTATGGAGGAAAATTCCTCCGGTCCGGAAAAGGCAGATAATTTTTACGTCCGTCACAGACGGGTTAATACATGGCCATCATTTGACTTGCCTTTTGAAAGCATTGACCTGGCCTAGTTTGTATTTCGAGGCAATGACCTGACACCTGACCTTGTTTGTATTTGGAGGCATTGACCTGACACCTGACCTTGTTTGTATTTTTAGGCATTGACGTGACACCTGACCTTGTTTGTATTTTGAGGCATTGACCTGACACCTGACTTTGTTTGTATTTTGAGGCATTGACCTGACACCTGACCTTGTTTGTATTTTGAGGCATTGACCTGACCTTGTTTGTATTTTGAGGTATTGACCTGACCTCGTTTGTATTCCGAGGCATTGACCTCAGTGACTGTGACCCATAATTAAGAGTATTTCTGACTTCAGGCAGCATGGGAATAGGAAGAGTTCATTGTGTAATATTGCTCTGTGTGTAAATTGGGCTTTCGATTGATTGCTTGTTTTGAACTGGTCTAATGGCTGTACGGATGTTTTATGGCAATTCTACTTTAAACCGATATGCAATGTTTCTTTTGTTTATTTTATTAGGATCTCCCGAATGACAACAATTCCGCAGCACCCCGCTACGTCATCAATAGCGTGTCAGTATACGGTCAAGAAAAATATTTAGTAATGCAGGACATTGATTTGGCTCGTGTACTGGATATTCTCCCAACTGCTGAAATTATGTGTGATGTTGCCTGTCTCGTGTATGACACATCTGACTCCAAGTCATTTGAATTCATTGCCAGGACTTACCTGGTAAGTTCTTGTATCTTTAATTCAAATTGACACCAGGATACACAAAAATTTTCCAGTGGTTAATTTTTACTATTATTAACATTTTACAGAACTACTACAGTAGTTTGAAAATCCCTGTACTTATTATTGGAAATAAAGCGGATCTTGGTACGGAAGTATTACAGGATTATATTCTACAACCTGGTCAGTTCTGTACTAAGTATAATCTACCACAACCTCATCTTTACTCAAGTTTGGCAAGCGGCAGCTCATCCGACGAAATATACATCAAACTTGCTACTATGGCAGCTTTCCCGTAAGTTGTACAGACTTTGTGCGTTTTATGTAGCTCATAGAATTTGCTTGATGTTTTTGTTGGTCTGCTTGCCTAAGGTAAGATAAAGTAATTATTATTTGGTAATGCTAATGCTAACTGATAACCAAATTCTCAAATTCATGACGATTACAAACAGTCAGTCAATCGAATGCCGTAGAAGCCTGAATAAAGGTGAACAACAAGGTGTTGCTTCGATGTACGCTGTGTATGAGCGCACAAACTTGCTGTATATTTGACGTTTTGCGATATGTAAAAGCTTTTTTAACTTTGCTTAGTCCCTTCTTTGTGAATAACGGCTTTAAGCTTTAATAGATTCGTTTTTTGGCGCTCATGTACTTGTTCATTGGAATTGAACGAAGGTAAAAAAGAATATAAAAAAGACATTTTTTTCTCTTGTTTGTTTATGATTATTTAGTCGCTTCCGAGCGGCATGGAGAATATTTTATCGGAACAGGTTAGGGAAACTTTTTTTTAAATTCGGATTATTAGAATAGAAAGTACCTATACATTTTCACAGAAATAGTTTATTTACTTAACCTAATTTGTTTCTTCACAGTCACATGGATATGAGTTCAGATGGTTCCGTTCCGGTGTATTTCAAAGCCTTGTTTGGAATTGCACTGATTGGTTCAGTGGGATACTTGATCTATAAATCCGTTTATCCTCGACGGCTCTGGGGTCAAGGAGGTGGGCAATAGAGAAAATACCTTATTTAACTATGCTTGAGTTGTGAATTTGTGAGCAAAATTAGTCCCTCAAAATGTTCAAAATTAAGTGAGTCCAAGACTAAAGTTCAGCACGGATTTGTAGAAGAATAAATATCCAAATTATTTGTGTTGAAAATTTGTAATGGAAAAAGTTCATGAATTGCGTTTATTGCGTCAGTGGCTTCAAAAAATAAGAACTATTGACTTGGGTAAAACTCAGATGCAAAAACAAATAAAAAATATGCAGTTAAAGTATTCACTAAACAACATTACACAGGTTTCTTGCTATCATTGATCGGTCTATAGGTCGTGGACGTCTAGAAACTTTTCGATGACAATGCCAAATGTTGACCTCCTTCACGAGGCTGTATATTCAGTCAGGAGCAGCGCATAAATATCAGAGGCCCAAGAGATATAACAGGCTTAGCTGAATTATATTATCAATAATATGGAAATTAGAAGAAGTTACTGTATTCATTACTATTCAGAAATTATTCTTGTTTTTGACGGGGCAGGTCAATGTATCGTTAAACCATGCCTAGGCCAGCAGAAGCTTATGAGACTTGCGACCATAAGTTCGAATAACAACTACTGCATTGCGCAAGTATCTGACCTTGTTTATGATGCATTTACACGATCAGATATTGTCCTACCTACTAGACTCAGTACGTTTACCGCATCGCATAAACGTCTGCATCTCCATGTCTACTGTGGACTCATATCGAATAAATCCTCCAAACCATTTTTTTTTTAAGTTGAGGCCTTCCTGAACACTTAAAACGTAATACAAAATACAAGTGAGACCTCGGACGAACGAAAAGGTTTTCGAAATTTTAATCGATATGGGTCGACACTAGAACGCGCTTAATTTCAGGTGCACATTTCTAAGTCTACAGTATAGTTATATCCAATTCAAATTGATACATGTTACAAAGACATTCTGTTGTGGTTTGTACTCGGTACCTATAGCCGAAAAAATCAGCTTCTACTCCATACGGATAAGAATTAAGAATACGTTAGGTGTCCAAACGATAAATTTTTAAAACCATTTAATGTCATTTTAGTCCAGCTTAAAATGAATTTAATTTATCAGCGTCAGCATTATCGCTTTAGATTAGTATAGATCCTAATACCTGATACAGATAATAATCCTCAAACTTCAACCCACGCAATATCCCTATCCTTACACTAAAGCTTGACTAACTGATAACTGATCTTGAGTGACCAGCAATTCAGGTTCATTTTTTGTGCATGTATGATTACTGTGCTGCGAAAAGGATCTTTTGAACAAGTCCAGTTTTTTATGTGTCCCATTTTGCAACAACGCCCAAGTCATTCAAATTCGAAAAGCCAATGCATTTACAGATCTCGGCCACTTGTCATTCTGAACCGTCAATGAGTTATGATGACACAACAGGTATACAGGCTTAAGATAAACAAACAACTCATCTGTATGCGGAAATAAGTGAGTAATGTTGATTTGATGCTAAAGTGTTGGCGTAGGCGGTATCCTATGTATACAGATAAGACGATTAAAATGACCACACGCGCTAGCGTCTATTTTATTTAATTGCAATTTAAACTATGTATAATTGTAAACACAAGACAAAATCTTTGAAATTCAATTGAGTTCTGAGCTTATACATAGGATCATCAGCACGCTTAGAATTTTATAATAGCGTTTCTTTGCTTCGGCAAATGCCGTTTAGTTGGAATAACAATAAATACCAAAATACGAATTAAGTGCTATTACATAAGAAGAAGTTTAGGATATCCAAAAACGACGTTGACGTACCGGCTCATTCTGGTCAGCCCATATAAGAGCTGACAGACCAAAAATTTAACTGACGCCAAAACCCTTCTCATCTGCCTTCATTTTAACCTACCAATGTGATATCCGAAGATGAATCTTTATTTACCACAAGGAGGAAATTGGTCGAAAGGAAAAGCTAAAGAGTTCTAAAGCCAAAATCGTAGTCTTTTATCCTCATGATGATGAGATGAACGCTTCCTTTAGTCCAGAACTGATTTATATACCTAGGATAATCCGATGCATGGACGTCTTAAAATGTTTGTATTTGAGCCAGAGCACCAGTTTGATATGTATATCCATTGTTCCGAATTGTTTAGTAAGATTAATTTGAAATTATGTCGAGTATCTAAACTATGTAGGTTACTATTGACTATACCATTATTACCGCATATGAACTTTTATCAAATTTTATTCCAGCTGCATCTATGTGTCAATTCTGCCTAAAATACTTGGATTAATGAGAATTTACACACTAGTGAAATTTGTATTCGATTCATAAATTACCAAAAATTTCAATATTTTCAAAACTTTCTATTTGTGATAATAATGAGTCAATTGATCAAGTACTTAGTATATGTGCGCACTTACAAAGTACCGATCAGTATTTTAGAGTTTTTTTTACCACGCGCTAAGGTCGCGAACTGCATACAAGCATGTTTTTAGTTAAAGAAGGGTGGGGTCATCCCAAACAACTTTGGTTGTTGAGACAATAAGGTAAAGTAATTTAAGTCAGTCGGACTAGGCTGTCTATGAGGTAATAAGACTCTTTATGGCAGGGTTCCACGCTATAGTAAAGTATACAGTCAGCAATAATGCAGTCTGTTTCAGTCTGTGATATTGAAAGGGAAAAGTTGCATCTTGCATGGGCTGATTAGATTACTCACAGGTAGGTTAGGTGGTGGTTTGCTGTATGGAGCGGAAAGTGAGTGAAGACGTGAAGTAAGTGCTTAGCTAATAAGCACATGGCCTGAGCTTGACTTGACTTGACGAGTGACCAAGAAGGGACGAGTCGGCTTAACCCTTCAGTCCACTCCACGACGTGACTGAGAACTAAACAATAGTTCTAAGTCATTATTGTCAGTGTGTTCGGTTTCAATAAATAATAAATTTGTTTGGGTTGGGGTTTAGACATTGATTGGTTGTACATTTTTAATTTTAATCCTACCTGTTCAAACTATTTCAAAGACACGAAACTCGTTTTTATTGCTTTGAATAATCCGGCATTAAAAGCGTTAAAAATTTAACATTAAATTCCAGTAAGAATCACCGGAGTATTACTGGGTCGTGATATTATTACAGTTATTTCTTTACATATACGATTTGTTCGTGCTTGAATATACGAAAGTTGTCAAATAATCTTATCATGTAATTGTGTGAGATATAGCAAATAGTGGATATTCCTGGATGCACATTTCCAAAACTTTGTCGAAAATTGTCGTTGCTAATATGAATCCTGACAAGAGTCATTAGTACTAACAATTAAGGCTTTCACAGGAATTCCTACAGAGTGCTATAATACTGAATTCTAGCAGGATTCCCTATTGGGAGTGCTAAATTTAGTACAGTTCGGTAGTGCTGGAGATGAATTCTAGCAGTATAAACTGTTGAATATTAGCAGGATTCATTTGCAGTGAATGCTGCAGGATTCCATGGATTCGGCTGTGTCCTGGATTCAAAGACCCAGTTGCGTTGAATCCTGTGGGAATTCTTTCACATTGAATCCTTTCGAAATCAATATAGTATTACGAATGTGGGGAATCAATTACGCGAATAGATAATGTCAGGATTAATTTGTTACATCTTCCCGCGACTCCGTTGGGATTGTGCTGAATCCTATGCGAATATTACTTTGTACTGAATCGAATCTTAGTGGGATCCGCGTGTCTTGAATTATAGTAGAATTCACTTGCGCGGAATCAGACCTGTATTAACTATACATACCTATATTTCGAACTATGTATTTATTAAAGATAAATGTTTTGGAATACATGCAACACCGTGCTAAACTTAATAAGACTGGGATTCATTGTAACTGAATGCTGAATCCTTGGATTGAATACTTATGGGAATGTTGTTGCATAGTCAAATATCTAAACCCCAACCTAATTCGTGTTGTCAGTTTTGTTGTGATTACTGTGGACTAGGAGTCGAGGCTATTGTCATATAGTCTCCCATTGTTCCGCCGTCACCGCGTCCTACACCCACATGTGCATGTATGAGTGAGTGATTACTGAAATTGAGCCCAATTGAACGCTGTGGAGAATAGGACATGGATTGGTCACTTCATTGGATTGCTATTGTTGGTGTGAGTCGTTACGACTTTTCTTTATATCTTTTGCAATTGGTATTCAACCCGTTAATGTGTCAACTTCCATGCCATATGTAATGTCCGTGTCACAATCCAAAATCCAAGGCAGCTATAGAACTGCACATAATCCATTGTTCACGACACACGAGCTGTCTACTTGCATCTTGCTGTTGTGAGGATTATTGCCAATTCGTAGAAGGTTTACTACAGTGCTTACAATACTGTCTGTACGGCATACGGGGTTATTCACGGCAAGGATTGACGCAGGAAAATTAGTTACCTACCAAATTTTTTTTATTGCCCACTTTGAAGCAATATGGGATTGCAGCAAAAGGGCACTTGGGTTATTTTCGTTTAACGATCAATTTCTTGAATTATAGTTTTATTGCATGAATATATGAAAGCTTGGTCATTTGGAATGAAAGTTTAGGATCCGCCTAGTTGAAAATTATAATCAAAAATCAGATCACTAATGTAAAATTATTGCAAAGGAAAAGCGATCAAAATTTGTAATGGATCTGCCGTGATTGCTTGTTGTAAAACAGATCTTTGATTGAATGCAATAGATGAGAGTCCTGCTGATTACAGGTGAAATATAGGAAGTTGGATCACGCTGCAGATACGTCAATTATAATATTCAATTATCGGTATTGGAAATTCGTATTACTGCCGTGCAATATGGAAATCGTCGTGTTATTAATCATACACAGCAGGCTTGACGCAAAACTGAATTACCCAATTGAATTTAATATTATTTGCATTTCGTGCACTTTGAATCGTTGTGGCGTTATATAAGTATTTAGCCTGATGTGTTTTAGCCATTAATGGATGTCATAAATTTACATGCATTTAGCTTACGTTTCAAAGATATTTCTCGATAATATTCAAAGATCTTGCGGCCTATACCAGAGATACATATTTTGAAAAATACAGTATATCCAGCAGATTTTGTCCAATTCGGAATAAGTTTATTTCAATGAAATTGAAAATGAATGTGGTTTAAATCATAATTCTGAGGAATGCATTTGGCATTTACTAGTTCGTGATGAATACCGTATGGTTTCACAAAAGATAAATCATGCAAATTTGGCACGAATATGTTAAACCCGCTTAGACGCGATATCTGCGTGTGGTTAGAAACAATCTCTCGTTTCTCAGCTTCATATTACCCAAAAAATCGAACTTTCTGTTTCACTGGTCGATGACTTAATTTGACTATGATTGACTCTGACTCAATACTTTTGGGTGCAGTGGAGTGTTAGGGAAGTCACGTTTCAATTCCCACGTGGTAATGTACTCGTACTTAAAGACAATGACAATGCTAATGCTAACTGAAGTTTGGCTCTGCTTTAACACTTTCTGAGGTTTAAGGTTCATGTTACATTCAACATCTTGAAGATCAGATTATCCTTTTCCTTGTAAACCCATAAAAGTATAAACTTCACGTATGATTAAGCCGGAGGTGAAGTCCAAAAACATCTTACAGTACCTGAGACAAAAGATATATTGATAATTTCAACATACTCATCAGTACAATGCTTCAGTGCATGACATAATTCCTGAAAACTTCAGACCTATGTGTTAGGCATGATTCTTTACAAAGGTATTTCATAAAGTAAATACTGGACAAAAAAGCGTTTTGTTAATTATTCTGTGCTTATTTAAGCGGATTTAAGACAGATTGCCAGAAATGCAGACGTTTATATCAGTTTCATGTTTCATCGTTGGTATATTTGGCTCTTTTTTGTTTGTATTTCAATATTAGGTTAATACAGTATTATTACGCTAAACAATAACGTGAGAATATGTAAGTCGGGTAATATTCTTACATAGCAAATCAAGTTTATACATTCAGGTTGTAAGGAAGCATTACAGGCGGAATGTGACAGTAGAATACGTATTAAACGGCGGAGTACAGATATGTGTCTGATTTTGTTTATTGTTGTTGATTGAAAAACGAATAATTGTGCATGTACCAAAAGTCTTACTGAAAGCACACACCTAACCTCGTTCTTGGAAGATACATGGGACATTCCGGAATTGCGAAAATAAAACATTATTCTTGGTATACACAATCCAAGCGAATCTGTCCTAGCATATAAATTTTCTTAGAACTGATATATAAAATAATTTAGTATTCATTTCAGTTTCATTGAATTTTTGGGGCTATGAGTAGCGTTGCATTTTATGACAATCAGAAATAATTGAGCAGGTTGCTTTGTTACGGACCTTACACTGCAGACAAATACAGTCTATACCGTACCGATTTATTTAAGCTCATTATTTTCATAATGACAAGATTGGAGACGACTTCGACGTCAGCTTCTTAATTCCAAATTCAGCGCAAAAGACACACGCAGGTTGACATGAATTTATCATAATTATTCACAACAGAATCTAAGTAGGTATATTCAGCATGTTTATTTCAGCCGTCGTCGTCCCTTACAATGACAAATGCTATAAATAATAGATACAGCTAGAAATATGGCACACATATTATGAATTTTGAAATAATTCTCCAGTCCATTACCTAAAATCCTGAGGGCAAACTATTGGCAGAGAAATTAATGAAAATCTGAAGTAGATATATCAAACATAGTAAATTACGAACATGAAGGCAACACAAAAGAGCAAACTATCAACTAGGTACCTAATTTCGTTCCTTCTAGTTATTGAGTTTGAAATAGGGGTAAGTATTCATTTTAACCAATTTGAATAAATAATTATAATATAACCTACAGTTGATTAGAATTTAGAATTTTTATTTTATTACCAATCACTGGTTGTGAGTTATATAAATACATTTCGCGACGCTGCCTATGTTTTTCAGCTTACTTATGATTCATAGGGGAATTTTGTACCGTTTGGCAAATGTCGAGCACTCAACTCTTGCATTTCTGCAGTACAAATTTAAGGTACCTACCCAGGTTGTTTCTATGAATCATCAGTACTTACTGCAAAACACGTAATGACTGTATTAGGTATGCAATAGAGTTATCATTCTGATTTTCGTAAAAATTATTCGTAAAACGTAAACATTCATGGTTTCGATGAAAGTAATTAGCGCTTGAATCTAAAACAAAACCATTGTGATTTGTATAATATAGTTTATGTATATTTGATTAGAATGATTCATATACACTGTAAAGACAGGCACTATAAATCTCATTATTCCTTGTTAGGAATTCAATCAATTTTATTTGAGCTTATTTGATTACCTACCGTAATGCATGATTAACTGAAAGTCGCGTGAATTCACATTTAATCATAATACCTAATAAGACATGCATAATATTGTCGTTCTCATTCGGAAGTTGGGATTCCAATGCCCACGGTTACATTGAACTTTCAAGCATTGTAGCGTCATTAAATATGCTTTAAAAATCAATTGATTTTAATATTTGTATATGCAATATGCATGTAGGGATTTTTTTGTATGCAAATTAATAAAGTCTTCGATAAATTAAAAAATACATCCAGTTCGGACAAAACTAAATGTCCAAATCCAAAAGTAACTCAATTTAAATAGTACTGGTACATACGCTTATGCTCTTTCTTTTAAAACGGCATGACCAATAAATAAGCCACGCACTCCGGGGTCTAAGTACATGGTAACGCGTGTATTCTTTGGTGTTCTGGTGCTATTTAAATAACAAGTGAAAGTTTATCATGCAGAAACACCGCAGCATCCCTCCCTATTTATTTCCATTTCAATCCTTAACTTATGTCAGACGGAGAAAATCAAGTATATTCGTTCTTATTTTCATTTTAGGAACTGAATTGGAATAATTAGAAATGGTGATAGGTTTTAATTTATTCCTGTATTTTATCAACCTTTTGTCTCATTTGACACTCGCCCGTAGCACCATTCGCTAAATAAGGTTCCTGATGTCATTGTGTGGAAGCCTGAATAAAGGGTTGTATATATCCACACATTTGGTATAAATAATTAAACGAAGCACTTCGTTTTGTTGGTTATCTCCATGGGACATGGGACTCCTGGTTGGCCGTGACCAATGGGAATTGGAAAATCCTGCCCTCCACATTTTCCAATTATCATTACGGCATCCGTTTCTTTTCACTTAAGAATTTACTTGTAAAATGAAAAATGTCTAATGGTATTATGCTTAAATGGTAAACAAACAATGACACTGGGTCATTATGCATGCAATTTAATTGTATTGTTCATTTATCATAATATGTACATATTGCGTAGGTATACAGTAATTCAATTTCAGATTAATTATGCACACAGTACACGTGTATAACTTAGATACCATTTATTTCAGATTCAGGTTAGTTTTATTGCTAGGTTAGAACCTAACCTGATTTTTTGCAATTATTTGGTAGTACTCAAGATTATCTAACCCATATATTTACTCCAAAATATTCCAAAATAACTAGTGTCTCGTTAAATACTCTCTTATTAAAATGAAGGTTCTGAGAACTGGTTTGAATCGATGAGGCCTATTTTTGTACCTACGTGTTCTGTTGAAGGATGAGTTTAAGACGAGCGTAGGTTGAGTTTGAATGGTTAAACTCGTGATTAAAATTACCTGCAAATCTTTGTCCTCCATATATAGGCCATCCACGGAATGAAAACAGAAACTAACAAAATTGCCCACACCTTATTCCTACACAAATACCTTTAATTTGGTTTAATGGCGATAAGCGGATTTGTGAGATGCTTCTTAAACATTATACACATTGAAAATCTCATTATTCTACAATGCGCTTTTATGTGTGGCTTTAGAAGTATAAATTTTGAACTCAAGCAAGGGATGGGTCAATGTAATATTTTGACAATTCTTTTGTTTATTGTGCGTTGTCATAGCCTTGGGTGTTTCGTAAATACGTAGTTAAACTACACGAATCCTGATCAGACTTATCTTTAGTTAAGGGTTAGGCTAAACTAGTTAGGATTTATGAGTAAGTTGAGCCAGAATGAAGTTTGATATTTTTGTTATGCATAATTTGTGTGAATCGTATAGATACCTAGACGATAATTGGGTTTAGGTTATATTTCGCTATTTCATCGACGTCTTTTAGGTTTGAATTAATGGTTTACAACGTAACAATGAAGGTTCACGAGGACGATGAAAGACTTTGCTGAGGGGAAATTTATTTCTCGTTAGTTCGTGAGTCAAGAATTTGATTTTGTAATAGCTAATGCTGTTAGACTGAACTCAAGTCTTATGGCAATGATGTATACGTGAATGAGAAAATTTGCGAAAATCAGATATTTCTTGTTTTGTTAAGTAGTACTAGATAACGTTACTCTAAAATTGGGAATTTTTAGAATACCTATCTGTACTCTTAAACTCATAAGTTTAGGAATTTTATATTCATTTTCTTCCGTTAGCTAAGACGATTGGTAAGAATTTTCGAATTATCAAAGGTCTAAATTACCGTTACCACTAAATTAATTACCTACCTACATATTTATTCTTAGAACTATTCTTGGATTTGATGAAAAAAATTTATAATTTTTTTAGAGAATTTTTTAAATTAAAAGCAATTCTCACTTATATCGAAAATATGCCAAATATTAACTTCAAGCCCTTATAGCCTTTTTATGCACGTTTTGCATACAACATGCCAAAAAATATGCAATATTACCATTGAGTGTATCAGCTCTAAATTCGGTTAATACTACAGACACAGACCCGAAGTTTCAAAGTTCTATGTTGAATCGTAAATAATATGTCAATTGTAAAAACCTACGCTTTGATATTAAGTCTATCGGGAAATAATAAAATCTAAATAGTTCGGTTCACAGATACATCAATTTAGTTCTCATAAGTTTTAAAGTTTGTAATATTTATCATTTATTCGGGCAAAACAAGCTTTTATGCAATTGAGAGTCCGACTGAGAGTCATTTCTATTCAAATCTCGAATAACATTCAAGAAGCATTACTCACATCACATCTCAATTTTATAGTGCAATTAATTAAAGTTCCCACTTGGGCTAACCGTGATTCTTCGCACTGCCCTTGGCAAATAATAAATAATGTATCACGATGAGCATTTATCGTATCCATTTTAGGAATGTGGGCTGTACAATCAAATTGAATTAAAATGTAATGTGAGATGGATAACCTTTCCTGCTATTGTTGTATTTTCATGATTTGTAAGTTTAAATAATTTCATAGTATAAGTTGTTATAAAATATTTCGTACTTCGTAACCCGAAATATATTGAATGCATTGTACTCGGTACTCGGTTATTCTTTAAATCAACCCTGAAAATATGTAACTCTTGAATTACATACTCTGCTAAGGACAGTTATGGCTATGACTTATAATATGACGAGCTATCTCGATCAAACTGCGAAAAATTCACTATCTTTGGGCATAATTATATATCATGAAGAATTTGGCATTAAAATAAAAATTGGTTTAGTTGCCTTATGTAACTTGTTCAAAAATATGGAACAATGCAGTTTCATTTTACTCAATCTATAGAACAAGAAGGTCATTATTAATCAATACTTTTATATTTTTTTTTGTGTGAGAACGACGTGTAGGCTAGGCAGCACAGGTCGTTGAAACAGCACCACTGTGTACCCCGGCGAAATGAATATGCTCGGAACTACACTATAAATTGTATTCTGTCAATATCTGCGTCATAGACACTTGCCGGAAAAATCTTTTGAGGAATTCAATTAAGAATTATGACAGGTATTCACGCATGAAATGTGTAGCAGAGGTGGTCTGTCTGAAATAAGGGCAGAGATGAGGCTTATTATGAAATTCGTAATCCTTGCCGTGAAACTCATTACAAAGAGGAAGAGTGTAGTTAAAATTGAAAGTGAGTTAGTTGCATGTATAACGTAACTTAATAAGTCTCTGCCTGCATAATTCATTTCAAGGAGGAGGTAGAATAACATAAGTTTGATGGGTCGACGGTCCTGCAGTGGCGGCTCAGTGCTACTTACACAGCACATATTCCAGCTAAAATTTATGCTAATTTTCCTAGCTACAGTATATCCTTGCATGAAACCTGCATTAAAACATGGCGACATCGAAAAACTGTATGTGTTAATTTAAAAATTCCTCTTTTAGGAAGTATTTGCTTATTGCAGTTTCACGTTGTTCACGTATATAGTAAAAAAATACGATGCACTGTTCAAAATGCATATTTTATATACTCTGATTACATTGAGGAAAAACGTAAAAAATTTATAAAATTAGTGTATTCAAGTTACGTCGAATAAAGCCATCGGTTGATTTAAAGCAGAAGATCCGCGTGAAAATACGGTGTCTATTTGGTACGGTCCATGTTGTGCACCCGTGGTGTTCACATAATCTAACCAATTGCGGATCTTATGACATGTTTCAACCAGTATATGTTATATTTGGTTGACGTTGGGAGTGCTTAAAAAAGACGACATTTTTTGTCAGTATTTTCTGCGAGTTACCTGTACATTTACAAGTAGGAATGATTCCGTACTCCGCATAATAGCAATAGTGTGCACAGGTACAGGTGTGGCGTCACTCCGCCACTGCATCTTGAGGAAACAAAAGAATGAAAGGTCCATTTCTTGTACCATTAGGTCAAGCAACAAAAACTTTTGAGTATTATTAGAGGGAAAGAGTGTAGTGTTTCAAAGAAAATGAAAACGAGTCGGTCATATTAAAAATTGAGTGCGTGGGCTGGGGAAGAGGGTCAGTAGTCGGTCGGTGGAGGAACAATAAAACAAAAACCTCTAAGAAGACTCTGGTTTATTACACACGACAGGCAGAATGCAAGACATTAACCCTTTGACCGCTTCACTCTCTGCCTGACATATGAATACAAGAAAGGAATCCAAGAGTTAATAGCAATACGAATAAGCTTAAGAACCACGTAACAATCCCCAATAAATCACTGACCCATGTGCTCAATTGTACTCAGCATTAGGTAACTCGCAGATCGAGTCACGCTTATCTGATGGATGAGACACGCCACGAGCAATTTATCGATCTTGGTTGATCTATACCACTTTTAAACTATCTGTCAATTTAGCATTGCCCATGTACATCTTTCGAGGTATCGTATTAATTACTGTTTTTTGCTTTCAGCATTGTACATACATAGATATGAACATTCATTTTTTTGTTTACAAGACTTCACAACCAAAGTTTACCTAAAGTTTAAGCCGGCTCTAAGATTATTGTAATTTTTCACTGACTGCGAGGCTTTCTGGAACATTTTTACCTTTCGCTGTGTTGGATTTTGCAGAAATGTTATTTATTCCGTCGGATTAAAATTTTGTCACTATCACTCAATCCGCAATATTTATTCGATGCATCAATCAATTAAAGGCTTGAATTTTGAATCAAAGATTAAACTCGTTAGTGCAATATCCAAAGTACAGGAAATGTACATTGATTTAACGTATCACGAACACAAGGTACAAATCTAATCACATATCGCATCTTTTATCTTGTTGTTATGATTTATTTCCAAGACATAATCTGGATGTTTTATCACCCCATTGCCCACGAGACAAGTACATGCATATAAGGAAATGCTTTCATTCTGGTTTCTGGTCCGAACTTAATAGGTGCGCCGTTCGTAATTTCACGGAAGAACTCATTATTCTCCAATCTTATAAGATAACCAACTAACGAGATGGGTAGACAGATTTCATGATATTCGATTCACAAAACGTGGCACGAAAGTGCTTAAGGATTTTCTACGTTTTATCATGACTGTGTTGTATAACAATAATTCTGAAATTAGCATCGTGGTAAAGCAACCGGTGCATCGTGGTTAGCTCGTAATGATAGGTAAGGCGGCGGTTCAAATTCAAACCTTATGAGGAAATGTACTGACTCTTTTTTGCATCTCTGTGGTGCATACACGTGTCTATAGTTTATTACCTAGAATAAAATTGTATGCAAACAAAGTGTTTAACAAACAAAGGGCAGTGACTTGGAATAATGACGGAGTTCGAGTCCCTATTATTAGTGAAAATCCTCTTTTAAAATGACTAATGACGAGTAGAGCGATTACCAAAGCTTGCATCTTATTTCGTGCATTTTCTTTGGTACAATAAGGAATAAATTATCATTCTTGTTACATGGAGGTATTCGTGCGGTTTAATTAAAGGGTTCAATATACAACCAAGCTCTATTTGTATAGCCTTCCTGTGATTCAAAATATTTAGGTACATTGTACCTATCTGACTTTTGCTTGAAATTGAGTTTTAAACCAAAATAAATCAGTATTTGGTGCGGGTTTTGACAAGCGTTAATATTGTAACTAACAAAATATGCATTTATTTATAGAAATAATTATTCCGACGCAAAGTCAATCAACAAAGTCTTTTGAACCAGTAATTCTCAGAATCGTTGTTATTTATTACGGATTCCGAGAACTTCTAGTTTTTAATAAATTTTTGAGAATATTCAACTCGAGTTTACATTTTATTTCCTTTAACATTCTTTGCTTTTATTATGAAGATATGTCACTTAAACTAATATAATAGCCCTAATGTTTATTATTCAAATTCAAAATTTCAGTTGGGTTTCCTTGTAAATTCGTAGACAATTTTTTTTACAAATAAAGTCAATTTGTGCAAGTTTAACTTTGATGGTAAAAACCATTTACATTATGGTTTTACACCTATTTTCTCATGTTCAGTTTGCAAATTAGATTTGTGTGATATCGAATATCTATTGTTGATTTACACAATTACATTCATACACACGAGACATGCAGATGACAATACAAGAATCATTCGGAGTTCTTAGCACCGCTGTGTCAAAACAGACATAAAGTTGTGAAGACGAAAATAAATGAAGTTGTAGTCAAAATTACAATAATTGACTACTCATTGCCTGCATCTTTAATGGTTCGAAATAAGTGAGAGACCAATTTGGATGTCGCAATGGGGGGAATTGTTCCGTTGTTCCAACTTACCAAAACTTGATGACACATTGCTTCAGGAGGAGTTCTTTGAAATGACGCTAGAAATGAAAGTTCAGAAATAGAAATGCACATAAAAGTAAACTAAATCGGTTAACTATCTTCACCCAATTTCCTATTGCTGTACCTTACGGAGTTACGTTTTCTCCTGTTAGACTAGGAGTATTCCTGTAAATGTAACACATGTCAAGACAATAAGAAAAATCGTCTTAAGAGTCTGTGCCATTTCTACGGCCTTGTGTTGAGGCATGGGACATTTTGGTGAAATCCGGGACACGTTCCTGGCCCAATGAAAGGTCACAAAATAGTGGTGA
>JAQFYT010000772.1:0-21178 GCA_034694925.1 Ceratophysella denticulata
ACGTTAATCTTTGCTATCAGTTGTTCAAATAGTTCTAGTAATATCATAATATTAAACGAATTACGTATTAGTGAAGTTTTGAATTAGTTACCGTTTAAATTTCGTAATGGATTTGCTGAGGCGGTTATGGACGCCTAGTCGATCTCAAGATGCTGGTAAGTCATACATACGTAGCATAATGTAATTCGGATTATTTTATATATAGGTGCAGTACTTGTACGTCGCACGGTAAACTCGCTTTCTGCATTTTTTAAAGCAAAAATGTATACCCATTTTCAGTTGTACCAGGAGGAATGCCAAATGCTGGACCATCAACATCGATGGCTCCAGTTCCAACAGCAACAGCAGCTCTAAATCCGCCGGACCCAAAAACCACAGCTGTGCCTCAATCTCGAGCACATAATACACAAGCCAGACCGAATAATCGGAAGACATCTCGAGAAAATAATGCACTGAACTTGGGTGAGTCATTGTCAAAAACCACTTGGTATCCAGGTTTGTGAATATGCAAAACGCCAAAAAATTTAGCCAATCTTTAGTACCCACCGTTTATTTTTAATTTTCATTCTACTTATAAAGTAAGTCAGGTTTGGAATACCAGTTGTCAGCTATGGACTTAATGATCAAGCTCTCCCTGTTTCGGTTCTGAAACTTTATTTCTGCAACTTCAATTTTATTATGGTTCCAGAGTTGTTGAAAGAATTAAATGCTATATCGAGAAGCATTCGCTCTGAAGAAAATAGGACGTCTAATTCCATTCCTGAAACCCGGACTCTGCTAAACACTTCAGGTCAAATAAGTCCAGGGAGAGGGATAATAGCGACTCCACGACGGGTTCATTCTCTGAAGCGACCGGAAATAGCAATGTTGCCACATAATCGAAAGAGTATGCAAAAAATAGTTCAAAGACTCAAATTTAAAACATGTTAGGGATTCAGCAGGAATGCTATTTATATCGTGTCGAATCTACAGGGCCATGGAATCAAAATCAATGTTCAGACGGTGAGAACCACAATCAGGTGCAGATGGCTTCCGTAAATCCGCAAGCTTGTCTTCCTTTCCGGCATCCCAGGGAACGTCAGACTGGCCGCTGCTCTAATACAGCACCGTTTGGCATTAATCAGATGCAAAGGTTCACGTATGGAGCTTTCGATCAGCACAACTACAATGAATCCGGCATGGCTTATTGGGAATCCGAAGTTGACATGTCACTAGAGGGAATTCCCTCCCCAGCCTTCAGCTCTACGACACGTTTCAGTAACAAGAAAAACACTGGCTCCCAAGATCATTGGTGGAAACGATTTTGTTCTCCCAATACTGCCGGTGGGTTAGAACTTGAACCAATGTCTAAGAGGCCTCGAACGATACTAACTCCAACAAATAAAACTGTATCATGTCGAATTCGTTCGACCTACCTCGAAAAAGTTGAAGATCTTACTGTACATTCAATCTTGGAACACACTAAAACTCCACAGCGTCAAAATGAAGGAAATATTCTGGAAGAACAGGAACAGGTGGACCCAGTCCTTCCGTCAGAAATCAAATTCACATGTCCATTTTGTGAAGCTTCTTTCGCTGATATTGAATCATCGAATCACCATGTCGCTACAGTTCATAAAATTATTGGAATCTTTCCAATTTACTGCTTTGAGTGTGGATTGGGTTTCAGTGATGAAGTTGGCATGGATGAACACAATCAAATTCATTTGGGTAAGCGTTAATCGATATCGAAATATCGCTGAAATCCCAGCCATAATAATACCCTTGGTTCATATCGACCTTAACCTATGACTAATGTGTTCTAACACACTCTCGATTCCAGCTCAAAGGAATTTAAATAACCGGAAAGAGAAAATCAGATTTAGTTGTCCATTTTGTCAAGTCTATAACTTTCCTGACATGGAGGCTTCCAATAAGCATTTCGTCGAGTTTCATAAGATCACTGGAGTTCTACCGATTTACTGTGATCTATGTGGTCAAGGATTCCTGAATTCAGCCTTGCTCATTATTCACAAAAGAATTCACATGTGTAAGAAAATACTTTACTGACTGAGCGGTTTTATAATTACCTGCCTTTTACGAAGTATTACGAAGCAATTTGTTTCAGTTGCAGAAAAGAAAACACCTAATACCGGCCAGCTGCAACCTCACCGGAAAAATCAGCAACCGCCGCCAATCGTCGGAACTGTGTCAGTTCCACAGACAGAACTTCCTGCTCCTCAACCTCCCTCGCCATCACCAGAAGTGAACATTATAAAATTCGACTGTCCATTTTGTGAAGCTTCGTATCCCAACAAGGACACTACCATTGATCATTTCATTAGCTTCCATTATGCAAAGAGAGCTCTGCCGAGTTATTGCAACGAATGCGGCTCAATGTTCTGGGGTGCTGATGAATTAAATAAGCATACGGAAATTCATTTTGGTAAATCGGATATCTCTAAATCCAATAAATATATACTTTACTTGGATACAATAATTTGAATGGTGAACAAAAGTCATATGATTCTTAGCAGCTTCGGGTGAAAATTCATCACCGGGAAGGGATTGTAACCATGACCGTACTGATTCAGAAACATCTGAAAGCTATTCATCTGATTCCAGAAATGATGGTGTAGAACGTCTGCGAGGTGAATCTCTAAATTATTCTAACGCGATATGGTATATTATATATACGTTTTAGCTGGTAAAAATAATTTATTTAATTGATTCTTGTAAACAGGCGCCAGAGCTAAAAAAGCTTCGGAGCACTCAGAATTACTTGTTTCTACTTCAAACGTTTCTTCACCAGTAGTTCAGAAACCGGATTGGTTCCAAAATGGCAGACCACCCAAGGTTCAGGAACCACGTGAATTTATCTCGCCTTTTGCAGCACAAAGGAATTCTGGGAAAGAGAAAATTGAGTTCAATTGCCAGCTTTGTCAATGTGTATTACCGGACATGGAAAGTTTCAATCAACATTATGCCGAATTTCATAAACCACCAGTCTATTGCGATCAATGCGGCGTTGGATTCATGAATGCTACTTTCCGAGATGAACACAAGATAAAGCTTCACATGTGTGATCTCACTAATATACCAAAACCAGCATCTTCACGAGCGATTGTTCCAGTTCAGAAGGACAGTATTCCGGATTCCTCTCCTCAAAATACTTCGCCGGAGAACGTCAAAATCGGATTATCGTGTCAATTTTGTCCAGCAAATTTTTCTAACGGGGACTCTTTCCGTCGCCATTTGGTCAATATTCACCGCATAATAGCTGGACGAGATGGTGGTCATTACTGCAACGAGTGCGGTCTGGCTTTCCGGAGTGCGGAACTCCTTGATGTTCATACGATAACTCATTTATGTGAGTACTCCAATTAAAAATTGAAACCAAAGTAAAATAGCATTCACTCCAGTTGCCAGTCACTATTTCAAAGATTTACAATTTGATTTCTAGCTACATCATCGGAGGGCCAGCGGTCCATCGAATTGAACGAAGCGGACTTTGGTCATGACCATGATAATTCTGAGTCATCAGAAAATAATTCCGCAAACATGGATAATGACAATAGTGGTAGTGAAGCAATGGATACTTCTTCACTACTTTCCTACTTCATTACTGCGGTACTAGAAGGCACGGCTAAGTGTATTTCGCGTAGAGACGAATTGGATTCGTCTGGGAAGGAACCCGATTTGGATACTTCAAAGCTTCAAGAAATTGATACTTCTGGAAGAGAAGACTTGGATACTTCTGAGAAACAGGAATTGGATATTTCTCGAGTAGAAGAACCACAAACTCCTGATGAAACGGCAGGAGATCCTGAAATTCTATTTGAACGTTTGGACAATTATGACAATGATTTGTCACCACCACCTGGCAGCGACTTTTCTTCCGATTCTGATTCCAACTCTGACTCGGAGACAACTTGGTCAGGAATGTCAATCCAATATGGCGATTCGGAAGTAGAATCCAGAGGTATTAATAAGGTCATATATTGTGACTATTTGTTCGTTATGAAAATACGTTACCTAGTTGTTTTGTTCTCTCGCATTAGATGAGAATTTGCCGGAAATGGGCGGGGATAGAGCTATCGAGGCGGTTACTATTGATAATGGGCGTAAAGGTATGTTACTCAAGTAAAACTTGGCATATTGCTCCTCACACAGTTTATTCAAACCTTAATTATATTTGGTAACTTCTTCGAATAGGCCGAAGTCGTACGGAATACCAAACCATTAAGTTTGTGGACAAAGGAATTCCACCGGCAGCAAGAACCAGTGAAAACAGCAAGATTCCAAAACGAAGATGTGAAATTTGCTCCAAATTAGTGTGCGAAACCTATTTCAATAGCCATGTGAAGAATCATGGCGAGAGCACTTCGATTCCCTGTCCAAACTGCTCCTTGACATTCAAAACGAAGGATTATCTGCGGAAACATAATCAACATATTCATCCACTTACGAAGAAGAAATATGCCTGTCATCAATGTCCCAAAGAATTCAATCAACGGTCCAGCCTACAGAACCACGTTTCGTCTGTACATCAGAGAATTCGATTCACGTGTACTGTTACTAAGTGCTACAAAGCTTATACCACGGCCGCAGCACTAAGGGCCCATTATCGGAATATCCATAACAGAATTGTTCCTGAATCGGAAAGTCTCGCTGATCCAGTCTCGAATGATGGTACTCCGACTACAGCTCGGCAGCGTAGCTCTCGCCAAAGCTCCTCAGCCCGTTTCACCTGTGAAGTTGATGAGTGCGACAAATCTTATGCCACAATTGGAGCACTAAGGGCTCATTATCGCGAATTCCACAACAACAGCCCTCTACCGACTCCGGAAATGAACAACGAAACCATGGAAGATCCGATTTCCGGTCCGACCGGTGAAATCGTTGGAACGGAAAATACAGCATCCAAACCAAAGAAGAAGGTTGATTCCTTCAAGGACAGCGAACAACCAGCTCAACGAAAAACAACGTCGCTACCAAATAAACTTACTCCAATAAACACCTACGCTCCACGTCGTCGTACACGCGCCAGCGATGGAACCAAGCTACCACCTCCACGCTAAGCTGGTATATATCCAGCAGCAGCACACGACCATACATCCTAGATCAACAATGATTTATCCTTTAGGCACTGAAACATGCTATTATTATAATTTCATTAAATACTTTGTTACTCGTTTAATTTCGATTAAATAAAATGAACTGGTTAATCTTAATTTGATTAATGTAATTCTTTTAATATTTTAGATTGGATTATGGTACAGAAGGTTGGTGAAATGATTCAAGGGTCGCTAACCAAGGTTAAATTACTTGCATTGCACTAGATAGGAAAATCTTCTCTCCCTTTCCGTTGCGTGTTATGCAACGGGTGGTAAATCCGTAAAGTAAAGCCGAGCCTTCAATACTCTGAAAGGAAAGCTGTTCAGGACAGTCTGCAATGGGCCCGATTTGTGGCCCAAGTAGCCGAGTGGCCTACTACAGATCCACTCGCTCCTCACAACATGCATACGTTGTGCGTTATGCATAGATAGATATTAGATCGATGGCGTTATTCAAGAAAGTTTTTACGAATTGTCGTCATAACAGTAGATAAACTTATGAAATTATCTACTTGTATACAGCAACAACTTACGAAATGTTTTTCAATGTCGTAAAAATGCTCCGACGTCAGTATTTTGTTTTAGATTGTAGGCAAATTTTGTAAATGAAGCCAACGTCAAGTTTTTCTTATTTTTAATCATAAAAAACTCCAGTATTTTTTTTAATCGGAGAATACAGTACAACGATCGCCGAATTCAATTGGCGTGAGGTTGGCCGTAAGGCGAACCTTGTAGAAAGTACCCCATAAAGGATTTGATTCAAAATGGAGAGCTATTATGACGAGTCCCGATCTCGAACGGTAATTTTCAATACTGCGAGCTCTCAAGACGAGTATGACGAGGAGGGTTTCCTGAAAGAATACGAATCAGAGGGAGTTGGGCGACAGCATCATGCCATCATGGACTACTGTCGTGCCGTTTCCGAGTATCAGGAATTCAGCGCATCTTCTGTCCCGGCTTGCGAACGGTAACCCATGGGATCTTAGGATAAACCATACGGGGTTTGGAATGAATGAATTATGATTATAAACTTACCATTCCTAGATTATCAATTCGACGAAAAACTGGGATTCAGCTAGTCAAAGACACTGTACCAAAACCACCAGGGTCTGTTCCTGAAGTTCGGCTTCCATCATGGAATCGGCTGGGTATGGATAAGAAAATCCCATTATACCCAGCCGCCAATCGATCTGTCATTTTTTCCCGAGGATCAGTTGGAGAAGATGTATGTTTAAATTTTAATGGCGACAAGTTTAGGAATACGATGATATGAATTATTATATTTCACTATAAGCTTGATTTAATTCATGAGTAGCTCCATCGGAAGCAGAAACAGTACGTGAATGACGATCCGTACAATCAGGAGCGGGTTTTGACGGGGTCTTACAACGCACTGCATGACCCATATGCTCAAAATTACTTCGCTAAACCTTCGGTCAAGAAACAATTGATTCGACAGGGTCTCGTGACCCCAACTGGACAGGTCATCTGCACCCTCACGGAGTTTAATCAATTCCGGAGTTATCTCAATTCTACGGTCTACAATGAGGACGTGAATACGTCTTTGGAAAAATATGTAATGGTGTTACGGTTACGTAAAATTACAAGCTTTGGATTTTCTATGAACTTTTAACATTTCCTTACGCTTTGGTTTCAGAATTTGCAAATCAAAGTCTGCATGGAACAAACCAAGAAGATAAAAAAGGAAGAGAGCACGACCGTGGGCAAGGATTTTGAGAGACAACGAAAAGCTGAGCTTGTTCGGAATCGAACTCAGAAACTCGCATACGATAGTATGAAACGGTGGGTTTCAATTTTCAATACAATAAATGACCTTTTTCGAATTTGAATTATTCGTTACGTCTTGTCCATGTCGTTGTAGTTTCAAAGAACGAGAGCGCGTCAAGGAAGAGCGGATGATACGCTGGAAAATGTTGGAAGAGCAGAAGCGTTTGGATCGAAAGATGCGGGCTGCAGAAAAGGAACAAGCTCGTCTCATAATTCTGGAAAATATCCAACAGCGTGATTACGAAACTCGAATCCAGAAAATGCAAATAATTGAAGCCAAGGAAAAGGCTTCACTTTACCGTCAGTACAACGAGTGTGGTATGGCTAATATTCGTCGTGAGAAACAGGTACGATCCTACCGTCCATAAGCCCTATTGAAAATTCGGCAAACGCTACATAATTTAAATCACTGAATTTCTAGAATTCGACTTGGATAGAAATGAAATGTGACTTTCAAGAAGAGCAGGAGGTCAAAGAAGAGCTCATGGAACTTTGCTTACGTCGTGATGTTGTTCGCAAGGCGGAATTACGACAGCGCCGAATTGAGCAACGTCGTGCCAGTTTGCGTAAGCATCTGGTTTGAACCGCTTTCGTAACCTCTATGGTACATTGAATACATATATAATTTATAATGGTTTCACACAGCACATTTCATGAAAGCGAAGCGACGACACCAGGAAAGTCTTGGGATTCTGGTCAGGTACTTCTTCAATAAATGGGTCAGAACGACGCAACGACGCCGCCATAGCCATCCGGATACTTCGCATCAAAGTTTATTTCCGGTCACAGGCAAGATGGAGACAACGGTAGATGAGCTCAAGGATGAAGCAGGAGTTGGTAAATCGATATATTTTTAAATATTCACACATATTAACCTAGCACTGAAGTCAAAAGAATTATTGTCGAACAGAGATCAGCCGTAAGCCGGACAAGTTTGGTGACGTGATTTTGACAGTGGTTGAGACCAAGAGAGATGGCACGCACACTGAAGATAAATTTGACGATGGGGATCGTGGTCACGGTAAGGGCGACTCGGCTCTACAACCCCCAGAAACACCGGAATCGGATGAAACCGAGATCCAGGACTACGAAGAGAAGTCACCGCCTGTCACGCCTGAGATGGATGCTGCTGATAGCAAGGAGGTAATAATACTGTCAAACCTGAGGAGCTAATTATATTTTCAGCCGTTTTAATTGGTCAGTAATTTGAAAATCCATAGCTGTTTTCACAGAATCGGCGTCGAAAAACGAATGACATGGAGCAGCTCATGGACGACCTGGTAGACCACGCCACGGAGCAATACGCCCAGGATTTGGTCGATGGAACGCTTGACCATCTCTTCAGTGAAGCTCGAGTCAGTTGCCAAGATCTGCTTCGTGAAGCACATCTCTGTGGATTGGCTTCAAAGAAGAAACTAGAAATGAAGCAAGTTAGAGATACTTCAGAGTATCTTGATCGGAACCAAACCCAATCCATGTCTTCAACTGGAACCGATAGCGTGGATACACTCTTCGTTCGAGGAACGGGCGACCATCAGAACCAGAATAGTGCCAGAAATAGCGTGGAAGCTTGGATGCAGAAGAACCGAAACCTGAATCGAACTAAAACTGCCAAAGTCCCTGAAACATACCCTCAGAAGCATCCCGATGAGTCTGTACCGTTACAAGCAATGCATCCGCAGGACTGGGGTCTCCCAAGATCTATTTTCCAGGGTCAAGGTGAACATATGACACTTCAGCAGTTCTACCATCGTGGATTGGAGCGTATCGGTACTTCGTATTCTACTGACAGCTTCCTCTCGCCTGTCTCTTCTGCTCGTCGGAGTCCAGACACGGGAAGGTCACAGAGATCCAAGTCTTCCAGCAGTGCACACACACCTAAAGTTTCACGCCTCAGGCCTGAAACGCGACGAAGACCTATTTCGCCTGATTCCGAGCCAGGTGAGGCTCAGGAGATTTCCGAAGCTGGAGATGTTCCACGCCCTGGAACTGCAGGGCAACCTGAGACTACCACTGAATATCTACCGGAAATGGTACGACGGCCTTCAACGGGCGGACAATTACAAATGGCCGAAGAGAATGGCATTGACATACATCAGCGACCGTCATCTGAGACAATGGCTCGACCAGAATCATCCCGACACCCGGGAACGGCCAGATCGGACAGAAGTTCTGATTCATCGGAAAGCAGTTCTGCTGCAAGCCTAAAACTACCAGAACGATCCAAATCATTGGAAGCGATTCGCGAAGAATACCTCAAGCAGCGTTCCCGTTTGAATCGAAGTTCTAGCCCAAGCTTCGATTACTCCAGTGACGAATTTCTGAATCTGCAAACCGACGAGGAAGACGAAGGAAACAGCGTCCTCTATCAGATTGCCCAAGAAGCCAGAGCTCTGTCCAGGACAGAATCCCTCACGTCACTCAGCAGCTTTCCAATGGCGTCCGAAATCGCACAGAGCATTCACAGTGCGAGCCAAGGGAAGGATGACATGGAGTGCGTCATGACGAAGCGGAACATGTTTGGGTCCATGGAATCTTACCATAACTTCACGGATGTCGTGTACCAGGAAATGACGCTCATTGCCCAGAACAAAACGCTGGTAGAAGAGTTGATGGACACGCTCACCACGGAGGAGGACATGACGCTATTCCGGAATGATTTTTTCAAAGAGGTTGGTACTTGGTACAGTAAAAATTTCGCATTGATGCTAATTTTTGCCGATTCCGATTTCAGCTTCTCACCACGTGTGTCAGTGAAGATGATATTCGCCTGGTCCGAGGCCTCTACAAAGGCAAGCGGATTCCAAGTTCCTCGTACCGCACCGAAGGACGGAACTTGCCTTTTCCCAAGGCCCAATCCGCTCTTGCTCTTGGAACCAAATACTCGTCAAGAGGAATCAAGGAAACGCACAGCGGACCATCCGTTATCGTCCCGAAAAAGAAGCTCGGATTTACACCAAAGAAACTTGGTCCAAAACGTTTCGCAGCCGCTGAACGACCCCGGGAAGAATTTCGTGAAGATCGAAAGATGAAGGGTGATACCATGGATTTGGTGGAAGCCGATGATGAAGATGACAGTCCGCGCAAGGAGAGATTCAAGGAGACGTACGTTGACACCACTGCAACCACTTCCGAGGCAGAGACTACCCCAAGAAAGTATTCCAGAATCTGTGAACCTAACCTGAAGACCACTGAGAACGAAGGCATCATCGCCCAGGAATCCTTGTCCGACCACAGCAATACCAGTGAAAAATCCTACGTCACACTTAGCCCAAGCAGCAGCTGTGAAGATCGGGATATTGCAGCGCCGCTCGAACTGCGACGAATGCCGCGACTGAATTTGAAGAAATTGAACAACGTTCGAATCATGAAAACTTCATTCCCAGCACGACCTCATCAAGAAGGTGATGGAATTCCGGACGGTCAGTTTCACCACAAAATCCCAGGACCCAGATTGACCGCTGCATATTCCAAATTCGGATCTGGTGCACCAACCGCTCGCTCGGACAAGAACTTCGCCGTGCATGTTACTGTGAAGCCCAGGCAAACGGCTCCAATCCCGGCCAGACCCATGTCTCGCTATTCCAATGGTCGTGTGATTAGTCAACATTCGGTCAATTCTCCGCGTCCACCTACTCGAGGGAAACACCGCGACCAATACGAACGGGTATCTTCAGTTCCAAAACTACCTGAACTTCCGGGTGTTCGAGAATCCATGGTAACTCCGCCTGAGCGCCGGCCGACACCGCGAGAAAATGTGAAATTGCCACGCCTTGTGCCTTCACCGGAAACGTTCGTGACCGTTATCGCTATGAGGCCGAACAAAGGTCGAACAATCACGAAGCGTCATACCCGGCGCGCAGTGGCTAGCGAACGGGATTCTGCTCCACGTCGCCTTCCACCGCTACAAACTTCGGCTCGACCGGCCAAATCAAAGCCATTGAATTCATCACGGTTCACATCCAATCCAAACTTGGGCGTTGTTCCTTCACTAATGCTTCGAAATGCACTTTCTGAGGGTGACGTGCTCTATATTCCGCACATGGAAACGATTGATGAAGTCTTTAAGCTCATTCGCACCATTGTGGTCTACAAAATTACACACCAAGTCCTCATTGTGGTATCCAGTGGTCGAATTAAAGAAACGCATTTCTCGGACCGAATGCTCTTCAACATTGAGAAAGTGGCAATCAAGAGCATTATAAAAATTTCTTTGCCGTTGGCAGAAATGATGGAGCAACGAAGCTTTCCTCAACTTCAGATACGAGAATTGACCCTATCCAGCTACCGGGCTCGATTGCAACAACTGGCCGATGGGATTTCTTCTCTTATCGTGGCCAGCCTTGGGAATAACAATGGAAAGGGGGAGGTCTGAAGAAACCTTGCTACCTCATTCGTACATGTTCGTTCAAAATTTTAGTAATTGTAGAAACTACCTTGCATTGTTTTGTAAACAATATGCTTTGAAAAAATCTGTACAAATACCCTGAACACATGTAATTCTTTATAAATCATATAAATGCAACTAATAAACGACGCAATATTTGCGAAATAATTAATTAACTTCACTGAACGCCCCAAGTTTGTTTATTATATTGTTCATGTGAACATCATAAATAAGCAGTGTAAATCCCACTACAGAAATGAAGCCTCGGCCATACATGACATGTGAACAAGGAAAGAATTTAGCACAACTAGAAAGTAATTTGTACATTTTAGTCATCAGTTTAGATGCAGAACTACTCAAGCTGATAGCTAACAGCATATACATAATAGCAGAATAGGATTATGACCAGTTTCAAAATAATCGATAGCCACCTTAAATTTCTGAATAAATATAAGAAATAGAGTTATTGCAAGTGAATCCCATTGAAAGTAATTAGGCAATTAATTAGCAAATCAATATATTAAATACCTGCCCACTAACACTAACTCTACATAATAGCCAACCAATCTGACTGATACAAGATGCAATTCCGTGGTCGCATACGTTTTTCTTACATAACCTAAGCGCCAATGGAACAAATTCAAAGGTTAGGTTAGATAACAACTCAGAGTATTGAAGGTTCGGTTGGCTAGATATAGAGATGTCACTTCGTCAATTTGTTGTTTACGGGTTTGTTTACGCCTCATCTGGGGGGCATTTGGGGGGCAGGCAGAGAGCTTCCCGCCATATCTAGCCAAGCCTATCTAGCCAAGCGAACCTTCAATACTCTGAGGATAACAATATGCAATCTTGGGATCACACGCTGTATCAGTACCTTGTACTACTATAAGACTTAACTTCTTTATCTTCAGGAATATAAACATTTGAGATACAAATATATACGAGTTGTCACAGAGCAAAAGTGTACCATATCTTTCATAATACAATCCTGATTAAAAATTGGAATAATTACGGTCCTTGAGTGAGCAATGTAAGTATAGTGTGATGCCCCAAAGCAAACACATGCGTAATTGTTCATAATACAGGTTAAATAAGTGATTTTGGCCTAAAAACCTAACTATTTTCTATCATGCCAGTATTTTCTTGAATCTAGAACCCAACTAACCTACTAGGAATAATTTAGTGTATTAGGATTTTGATTATCAGTCTAGACTAGGCGTATTTGAATTATTACCCCTCTCTTTGGTCATTTTTGTTATGATTTTTTATGTACCCAGCCATAGAATTAAGAATTATCATTTAAAATATCTAGGCACCCAACCTAGCTATACTTAGCTATAGCTATTGAATAAATAAGTATTAATACACCATTACCATTATCTTAAGTAAAGTATAGAGTGATGCTTGACAGCACAGAATCATGTACAGCGTGGTAGGAAGAAATGCTGATTACCAATTTCAAGGGTTTGTGCTGGTAGTTACGTGCATAGTACGGATTTCCAATTTCCAAAATCCCAATATCTCTCAATTTCGATTTTTCTTCTTGTTCCGAGCGTTTAGATTGAATACTTGCGTAACTTCACAATCAATTTGCATAAGCTGTTCCTTTCCACCCATGGTTTCTGGAAATCAAAAATACAATATTTGCATATTGACCTTGCACTGATAATGATGACATTAAGGCTATTTTCATGGTTATATCTCGTAATATTAGCTATTGGGCAAACATGATCCAGGCTAATAACCGACTCTACCGTCTCACCTGTAAAAACCGGTGAAATCACGAAATACATCGGATTTCAACGCCAAGCCAATTAATTACAGACAGTACAGGTAAAAGAACCATTTCTTGCCAATAAATTACTAGACTCCGCCAAAATTCAAACATAATAATAAGCTTAAGCTGATTTCAGCCGACATACCATTCTTCCAAGGCATTAAAAATGACATTTTGGGTCGAGATGTGGTATTATGAGCCTTGGCCGAGAGCAGGAGCTGATTCTCGACATTCAATGAAACGACATAGAAAGTATCTTCACGGCGGTGAAGCTGATCCAGTAGGCGTGAGTATCGACGCATCTTCTCGTCGTAAACAGTAAGGCCCTGAACAGTTCAAGAAAAGAAAATACAAAACAAAGGCATCAGAATCCCATTAGAATTAAACCGGCTAATTACCATTCTCAACATAAACAGACGCTCAAAAACCTCTCAAGCTCAAGGAGTCACTAGCCCATGAAGCTCTATTCCATCATTTACACTTCAAGACTTACCTCACCCTTCCTTCGGTTCGCTAATTAACCCTACCTACATAGTAATGTAAGCATGTATGAAGTGTTCGCCCATAAAACGAACTCTATATACTACGCTTATTTTCACGTAATAGTAAAACATGCATAAAGCCCATTCCCATTCCACTGCGGTGCTTATTTCTGGCTCTCTTCTGATTCCAACTGCATTGTATGTAGACATAAGTATCAGCCATAACTAGTGTTAATATAATAAGGAGCTAATATAAGTGTTTGGCGTTTGGCACAAACACTTTGTACTTTTGCTATTGTCAAAATCGTACGTTCACCTCTTAACCAAATCTTTCATAGTCACGGACGTAAAAGTAAAAATTATTCGTATACCTACCTTATTATCATCATTTCGCAGTTCTAAGTCCATCAAGGAATAGACAATGGGTTTGGCTGGAGCCTTTTTCTTATCTCCGGATCTTCGGCCAAATATTCCTTTCAAGTCATTTTGAACGCTGGAATACATGAAAATATTATAAAAAATGTTTTCGTTAGAAACCATCGTTAGATTCTAAAATTTTGACTTACCGTAAAGCTTCGGTTTGATTGAAAGGAAGTGGACATTTGTTCACGCTGGTAAAGGTCAGATTTCGATAAGAATGCTTATCACTCGGATGTTGGTAGTTGTATTGTCGCGGAATGGTGTTGAGGCTCTTCATCATCGGTGTCTCATTCTCATGCCGCCGTGTGTTATTGCTGCTTCGCGAAAAATTCCCCGAAAAGGCTTCCTCCCGAGTAATGGGTCCAGCCTGCGGTGACGGTGACGCTATCGAGTCAGTATTCTCCCATAGCCGAAAAGAACGCCGAGATCTGAGAAGTGTGGTCGAGGCTTGTTCCCCAAAACTATCCACTTCTTCCGATGAAATGATATTAGGTGGATTCGCCATGCTTTTAGAGAGGGGCGTATGATTCGTTGTCAAAGAATTGTCGCTAAGTTGGGTCGGGGATCGAAAGCAAACGAACATGAAACAAAAGAGACTGAGGAGAGCTATTTTGGCTACTGACCCTGCCGTTGGCAAACCCTTCTTCGGTTTCATTTTAATATTTGCTGCTGACGGGTTATTAGTAGGTCTTTTGGTCGAATTCATGGGGGATGTGAGAGTTGAGAAATTAGATGGTTGGACCTGGACACCCAGCTGACCCAATCGAGATCTTAGGGTAGCATTCTCGTGCTTCAATTGAACATTTTCAATTTCCAATTCCTTGATTTTGCTCTCGAGCCCTGTCAAATATTCTTTTTTCTTTTTCCGGGAGAGACAGGCAGATTCTCGGTTCCGAATCATTCGAATGTGACGTTTGAGGGCTTGAACATCAGGCGTGTCATGAGAGGCGGAGCGGCCGCGAGTTGATTTGGGTAGGGTCACGGTCTTGGTAGGGGTAAACTTCTGTTCCGTGTCTGAAGAATTGTTTCTGGCAAAAACCAAGGAACTGGCCGTGGTGGGATTAAGCTGAAAATCATTCGAATCCGCTTCCACTTTGATAATGGTGGGACAGAGGGAGAAATTCGAGGCGGAGCCAGAGCCTGAGCTCATGGAATCCGTGGGACTTGGTGGGGTGAGCGGTGGAGAGTCGCTGATGGAGGATGGGTCAAGGTAAGTGTCAGAGGTGGAGGTCTGTGACCCTGAATTTGAGGCCGAGTCATCGCCCATGAACATAAGGGAATCATCCAGGAGAGAAAAATCACCCGGAAGGTGGAGATCGTCCAATATGTCGAAGTCCAACTGGAACAAGGAAAAATTCGGATTCAAATTAGGGCCACGTTTACATTGCTCGTCAAAGACCTTGTTCCAATTTTGTTTATTTTTAATACACCCACAATCCACCTAATTACCTCACAATCCCATAAAACCAGCTTAGAAGAACATAAATATACACAGCATTATCAAATTCTGCATCAATGCAAAAAAAAATGTAATTAAGGCAAAGCAGGCTGTCGTGCATAAATGACGGGGACGCTATGCACACACGAAAGGATTGAAATCCAAAGCAAAAGTATCACGAGGACAATCATAAAAGCTAAAACGACAATCAGAATCAGCTATTAGCTATAATGCTACTACTAGCAGACAAAACGACAAAGAAGACATGCCTCAGTGCATCTAATAAATGAACTCAAGACCTCTAGTATAGTAAGGACATGCTATGCAAAATTTTTACCTAGGGTGTAGGAAAACAACAAAGGTTATTGTACCGTATCTTTGGTTCTAAGTTCTAATCCGAACTTCCTTAAACACTTCAATGACACTGATAACAGAATAGTGCAAGTATTATGCTGAGTTACAAGGTTTTCTTGATAATATATTGTTTAGTTTGCAAACAAACTGCAGATAGATACAATTTACATTGACCATTGACCGATGAATATATAGTTGATTGTTCATAATTTGGCAGCATAGCCAAGCCAGCTTTAACGCGTTAACACTATGGTATTCAATGTTTTGCGACACCCTGTATTCCTTCATGGCATTTTTCCGGAAAATATCCGTGTGTAACACACGATACCTCGCGGTATACGGGTTAAATTACCCAAACCCAAACCCCGGTGGAAAGTAGAAGTGAAATTGATTAGGAGTGCGGTTTAGCGAAACCCCCGATTCAATCAATAAGCAGTCATCAAAAATGAATGAGCGTGTTCGACATATTGCATGTACATATGTGAGCATCAGCCACCGGTTTCGTAATTTAACGAACAGAACTATAAAAAATGCTACCAGCTTATGTCTGAGTCTTTTGTATTTTGATTATCATTTTCCTCCACTAATCCAAATGCCACGAAATGTGTCAAATGGGTCTCGCTAGAATTCTGAGACCTGTATGAATAGGTATATTCTTTCGGTAGTACCTATGTATAGGTGCATTACCTGTAGGTAATAAATTCGAAATGCCAAACTCATTTGCGAAGCGGCCGACGCGATTATGGAGGTACGACGCATTTAACCTGGTCCAGGCCAGGTATCGTATTGATGACTGATATCAGCAAATAAATAAGGGGGATGGTGATAGAATAATGGATTAGAATTACAAAACCAGAGTAAGATAAATTACTTATCGGTGCCTGAAACATGGTAGGTAGTATCTGGTGCTATATGTTATAATAAAACATGTACTGGCGACAAGTGTTACTATACCTAAATGCTAAACCTGTTCTCGTAAACCGAGTATCAACTTATACGATTCCATTTGGATTGTGTTAAATGCTAAATACAATACGGCGTGGAATGGGTTAGCAGCCGCCGGCCGGCTCATCCAAACCACATGGCGCATCAACGTGGAGTACGCTTTTACAGAATGTGGTTAATTACAGACAGAGTTAAACTTAACTAGGTATCTCTTCTTATCAATAACACAGATATTATAATCTGCATCTACATATGCTTTGTTGGCTGTTCATCATCTCCTAAGCCTAAGTTTAAAAATTGACCCACTCATGAAAATTCAATCAATTAAGCAAATCCGCATTTACGCGTGCTTCAATGCGCATTTAAAGTAAATTGTAAATGTATTGTGACAAGTGGTGTCGCATAGAAACATCGCTCAAAATCAAAATATGTGCAGCTGCAAAAGAAAAATACCGCCGAAAATATCGTGAGCAGGAAAATATGTTTTGAGAGGTACAAATCCAAACTAGGTATGCTTTGTTAGGTTAGGTTATCTTGCATTCACTAGGTTTAGGTTAAGTTCGCGTGACTTGATCTACTTAACTAAAGCCGACCCAATAAGCGTGTTTTTGCTCCTGCCATGCAATCTTGATGCAATGTGCACTAGTGTTTCTCCGTAAATTCACGTCAAGGTACACCCAAAGTAAGCTTAAGAATGCTAAATACGAAAATGTCAACTAATTAATAGGACAACAAAAAAGAACTCACCTCTGACATCTCCGAAGAGAAGAAAGTATCACCCAAATGATCCCGTATGTCCATATCCGAATCCGTGCCTAAGAAAATAGAGCACACATCGTCATTCCGATCCGATCGGTACATTTTCCCTTTTCCCTCAACACAATAGCCCCAAACTGGCCTTCCGAATTCTTCCAAACTAATCCGATACTTGTAATTGTAAAACTGGCCTAACTTAAATATTTCAGACTTTTGGTAAATAACTTTTTAGTGCAGAATGGACCGAACCAAGGGAAACAATTAAAGAGACCCTATATGGTTTGGTTGGAGCCGTAAAGCAGTTCCAGTCCAAAGTAATTGAGCCCTTCCCGTTTACCGAGTGTTTTATAATGATACTCCCACCAATAATGGGGAAGTATTGTAGTATACTAGGCAGTTAGGCGTTATTAGCCGGTATACTAAATAGTTTGGCTTTGGGCTTTGATGAGGATAATGCACAACAACCACTCAAGTGAACCCAGGCTCATATGCATATACAAGGTTCAGGGACACTATGTCGCTGAGCATGCATAACAGGTCTTAATTAAGTATATCTTGTTGTACATTATATAATGATGACATTCAACTTGGAGCTATTTCTGTATAAATTGAATAGAATAAACAGATATTGATAATTTATTCTAAACAAATAACTCATTGTATGTACATGAGCATTGGATTAGCATCACCTGCACAAAGTGTGGGTTACAGGAGGCAACAGCTTTGCTAGCGAATTTAAGAAGAATCCGTACTTATTGGTACTTGACTTGCTATTATCGTTGACCTGGATTATCTAATGTCAAACTGTAAACACAGACAGAATACAGAATCATTGCGTAAACTTAAGATTCCCGAGAATCCTAACCCTAACCTATGATAAGTCTAGCCAGGATATCTATTGATCGTTACGTCAGATTATTTAATTGTATATTTCACCTATTATGTTTGCACTGATTCTGTAGATTAAATTAAAACAAACGAAAATGCAAATATTATGCAAACTTCTTTTTTAGAAAAATACGCGTTACTTATAGTGTTTGTGTTTGAGGTAAAGCCGAACAACATTAATTAATATTAGCCTGAAATATTTTTAAAATAACAAATTTCAACCAGATGGAAAAAAGGCATACAGGTATGAAGGTAGTTGAAAAAGGTCGAAGATATAATGTACAAATTACTAGCACCCACATCATGCTGAGGCTGTTGCATAACTGGAACTGAAATTAATATGCGTTATTGCATTGTATTGCATTAATCTGAAGTACCTATGGATACTTAGTGGTAATGCGCATAATTCAGTTATAGAGAAGATACCGGTGTTGCAGGTTGTTAATACTTAACCATGAGAACAACACACTGAACCGGAAGGAAGACAACTCACAAGTGACTTGAGTAAATGGTTTTAAATTAACACGTAACACATAGGAAATGGAAATGGTACATCCGGTCCGGATCCAAACGGATGGATGGTGCTGCGTGCTATGTGCAAAATAGCAATATTCCAATATAGATTTATTATTCGCTTATACCGTAGTTCATTCATGCCGAATAATTTGATTTTCAAAATTTTATTAATTACAAGGAAAGTAACTAATACATCTAGGTTAATAAAACACGGCCACGGTTTTATACGACAGGGAAAGAATGACCAACGACCAACCGAAATGGAGATTTATAAGAAGTCTGTTCTGAGCCAGGAAGGGTGTCCAGGCGTTTATATTTTCAACATAATTATGATTATATATAGGTACTATTAATATTGGGTTAGGTCAGGAATTAGGAAATATATTTCCAACACACGTTAGTTTTACTAAAATCGATGGGAAACCGTTGCAGTTATATCCGGTTCCCGTCGTAATAACATTAATAAGCCGTAAGCCTGTGGAAGGTCATATAATCCAAGCCGATTTAAAAGAAACATTACGTACTTAAATTACTGTAAAATTCAAAACTCCAGATATGAAGACGCCTCTCATTATGTGTATGTACTTGTTATTCCCCAGAAATTTATTAAAATATAGGAAATATATAAACGTGCAATGAGAAAATAGAATATGCAATGAAAAATAAGACTTTTGCAATAAGTCTGCATGGCTATAAATTTGATATTAGTCAGGTTAGGTTAGGTTAAAACGTTGGAGAACAAGATTGATCCGTTCTGCAGGTTAGGTTAAGTTTTTGAAATACCCAAACGACCAGCAACTAACCTAACCTTTGGAATTATAGACTAATTTTACTTATTGCAGCGTTCCATTTCTTATTGCAAAAGTTTCCTTTTTTATTGCATATTCTATTTTTTCATTGCATCGAAAATTGCCACCCTTAAAATATCATCGATAAATTATGTATGTGTATTCAAGTCAGATACACGTAATAGCTCCGAATCATCTATCTATCTTCAATAAATTACTAATTATTCAAATATCGTTATCGTTAGTGTTGTAAACAATCATGCAATGTTCGTATTTTAATATTTTAAATTAAGTCAGATTGGGAGATTGTAGACAAGAAAATCATGATTTTTTATTTTCATTCACCCTTATAACTACAACCTAACCTGGACTCTGGACAGTATTATTTATTATTTGCTAAATGTAATTCATATTGGGTTGGTGGTGCACTTGTAACATTTTGGTAAGTTTTTAAATTTGTGGCACAGCACAACAAAACGTCCGACACTTGACACTATTTCGATAGGTAAATAAATTTATAATTATTTCATATTTAAGCCCCCAATCCGAAATCCGAGAAATACACCCTATAATGCTTAGCTGTAATGTAGTTAGATGCTTTCCTTACCGACTCGACAAGTAGTAGAATTATGGGTAAGTCCGAAAAAGCTGGATACTTCTGGATCCGGATCGTCTGGAGTCTCCATTTTCACTTTTGAGAGTAACATGGTTTTACAAATTTCCAAATTTAACTAGTCAGTGTTCAGCCCAGTAAACCAGTACCGCCACGGGCTAACAATACTTACAATTACAATGTCCACTTAACGGTTGTATTTTCAAGTGATTTTATGTAATCAATCAACAGTTTTACGTTAACATCCGTTCGGTAACCGTCACCGTCACTAACCTTCCAACTCCAACTGCACCAGCAACATACGAGTAACCAAACCACCAATATGCCGCCTGGGAATTCAGCTAAACTTAAAGGGATGACGCCATGCACTACAAGTACCAATAGTCAGTAAAACCTGCACTATTATAGTAGTAACTTCTAAATTAATCGGAATACATATAATAATGTGGATTAGTTTCCTCGGAATTCAGATCTTCAACTGAAAACTAACTAAGGTTACTGCAATGACACCCCGCCTCGGAATGAAGTTCAGAGAACCCTTTTTCCCACACACACTCCGCATTTCACTCGGTTTAGCACAGGAGAGCATAGCATGAAAAAAATATGTACACGTAAAAAATACCCAAGTTCGTAGTCAGACAAGAATTTTTTGCCCATTCAAACTATGCTAGTAGATACCAGAATGCTTTATCTGGTATATTTATTACTGAGATCAGAATGAACAACGCAACACTATAAACCTGTTTTCGGCAGCCTGGGACCAGAAGAGATGATGCAGTTTTGACTTAGCTGCAGTACATTACATTGTTTGAAGTGATCAATCCTGACTCAGAAGTTACGGTTACGACACGACTTGATTTGATTTGATTTGATTTGACCTTTATTTAAGTGTTTACATGGATTACAGCATTTACTTATTCTACGAAGCAG